>JAODAI010248838.1:0-10246 GCA_027575025.1 Scotoplanes globosa | reverse complement strand
GTTGTAGACATGGCCATCCCATTTGCACGTCCGACCGGGGATCGAGCCCCGGTCGCAGTGGTGCAAGGACGTATCGCTTACCACTACGCCACAGCCTACTCCTTAAATAAAAAACGTTATATAATTAAGGATCCTGTCAAGCAATCTGGTATAGAACATTTCTTGTTTTTGTAAGTTCAAGTTATGCATGTTAAATAACAATTAGGTGACTTTTACTGGGATGGTTTGAATAAGTGCATGGTCAACTTGGTAGAGTATAGACATAGGTGAAACAAGACCATGCCATTTAAAAAGACCATGCCGGGCCGCCTATGTCTTCCATCTAGTTCCAACCCCCACCATCCTATACGTGGGAGGCCAACAACCTTGATCTTTATATTTAATTAATGTTTATTGTGGGGGTGTTATACTCATGGCTCTCAGACCATCCGATCCGACCTCGTTTCACTTATAGTCGTGTATGGCGGTGTATTTAGGATACGAATTTGCAATTAATTTATGTCGGCCTTCCTGTTCTGTTTCATTTATCCATTTTGACTCTTTTAATTTGGTGCTTTTTGGAATGTGTACTTCTTATTTCTGTCAGCATTACTCCTTCGACTGTCTTAATTATCAACAGAACCCGGATAACTATATTATTGCATACATTGGTACTTTTGGTGTCTCTTTTGTATGGAACGCCGACAGGGTACCTGAGTACGTTGTCACAATTCATTTCATTATGTCATTTCGTTATTTGATGTCGTTATTTGATGTCGTTATTTGATGTCGTTATTTCATTTCGTTATTTCATTTCGTTATTTCATTTCGTTATTTCATTTCGTTATTTCATGGCGTATTTCAGTTTTCTATTTCATTTTGTTATTTAATTTCGTTATTTGATGTCGTTATTTGATGTCGTTATTTGATGTCGTTATTTGATGTCGTTATTTGATGTCGTTATTTGATCAGTGGTGGCGCTATATAGAAATACAGGCCAGAACCGTATGCTCTAGTAACTTAAAATTTGCCGGCCATGCTTTTTGGAACGTGTACTTCTTAATTTCTGTCTTACTCTTTCGACTGTCGACTGTAATTATCAATAGAACCCGGGTAACTATATTATTACACACATTGGCACTGTAATTGGTGTCTCGTTTGGTGGGTGAGGTCTAACTTGGGGTTGGATAAGAGCATGGTCGTCCTCCTGGATACAATTTTATAGAATTAATTATATCCTTGCATGCAACTTGGTGTTACATTTCTTGCCTCTTTAATTTCAATAATACACATTTACTGGGGTAGAGGGGGTCGGGATGAGTTGAATGGGTGGTTAGCTTGGTCAAGTGTAGAACTAGGGGTCACACCATAACGACCATGGAGGGTCGCCTATTTATTCGATCTATAGTTCAAATCTCCATTATATGTGTGAGGATAACAACCTTGATCTTTCTATTTAATTAATGTTTATTGTTGGGGTGTTATGCTGATGGTCTCAGATCATCCAATCCGACCTCGTTTCATTTAGTCATATAATATATTGACAAACGGTGAATTGATTATCAATATTGGTGATTCCGAACAATGTAATAACGTAATAACGGTGCATAGGCTACTCAATTGGAATCCCTTCATGTCGGCCTTCATATCATATTATATATTATTTATCCATTTGACTCAATTTAATTTGTTTTTTAATAGAAGTTATATATATTCGTCATGATTGATGACACCATTTCTTTATTTCAACCACGTCCCAGTAATTTTCTGGAAGTCAACGATATTTTGAATCTTGATTGATTGGTTAATTAACTTATGGAGACAGGAATAGCGGCAGCAGGAGTGACTATAATCTCCAATGGGGTGGACGTATATCCCCACGCTAGGGAGGTACAATTGGTCGAGAAATATATGCTAAGGTGGAAATATTTTGCATTTTTACAGGTCTACGATAAGTCAAAATGTATATAGGCCACCGCCATTTCAAAAAGTATGCATACAAAAGCTAGGCTAACACTTAAGTCAATGGCTAGGCTACACAATTTACAGAAATTATCCCGATTTTTGTACTTTCCATATATTGTGAATATTGTGAACATGTAATGATTTTAATGTGCTCTATTGTAGTACCCTCCGTTGTGTGAGGTACTTAATCCTGTTGCATTCCGATTGGCGTAGATATACATCACGACCCCGTAATTAGTGATTTAAAAAAAATGGCCGCAAAAAACTTATTTCACCGATTTTGACAAGTTTTTCTTTAAATTTTACCAGCTTTTTTGACACAACGGAGGGTACTATAGTATAGAGTCCATATGCCTTATGTCCATATGCCTTATTTATCTAATAGTTAATTAAATATATTTTCGTCGGTAGGCTAATATTTCGGTAATATTTAAAGCACATAGGCTGCAATTCGGTAGAACTCTGTATATTCTGGGAATTCGTATTCAATGGACATGTTGACTATGCATATAGATGCTACAATTGCAGAAAATATACTACTCCAGAACGAACCGCTTATTTCACCTTGAATGCGACTGCAAATATACCTTCTTATCTATGAATTTAAGTTTATGTCGAAAATAATGTCGGTGTAATCATAAAGCTTGGTACACGGTTTGCGCGGTATTTTGGGTCAATGGTAGCAACTGGTTATAGCATATAAATATCATCATGATGTGAGGCTTGCAGTGAATTAAATATACATCATTCTACTACAATAGACAGACAGACAGACAGATAGGTGCATTGACACTCCACATTGAAATGTGCCGCGGTGCTTGGTCGCTTAGCAACTTAAGTTTCAACTTATCACTCTTGTCCCACATATTGCAATTTACATCCATCTCTCGCGCTTTGCATAAATCGATACTGGACACACGCTCAGTAAAGTATCTATTTCGATTCTCAGAATATTGTATCTAATCGTCAGTCAGTTGGAATTAGCATCATGGTCAAGACGCTTCTAAACCGCCCACCAACTGCCCACACACTATTAGCCTATGTAAACTATAAAGACTATGTTATGAATGTTCACTTTTTAATATAATCATTGATCTTATCCTCCCGACTCTGCCAAAAGATGTCTTATTGAATGATGTAGAAAAATAATCGAAATCATACAGTGTAACAGAAAAATAATATAGGGCACTATATGTCGAAACCGTGGAATGATTTTGCCGGGTCATATATGCTAGTCAGATTTGTTGGATAGTGTCCAGGATTGAGGTATATTTTAAGAGACTGGCATGCGACGTGCATGGTGATGATGCAGGATAATTTAGCGATGACGATATTAATTCTGATATATATGTGTATCATGTATATAAACTGTATGCATTAAGCCGGTTAATATAATATATATAATATCATAGAACACGTATATATAATGCGCTCAAATATATATATATATATATGTTATATATATATATATATAATCCATTTGTACCACATAATAGTTTAATAAGGTTAGTCCGAGTACGTACATTCATGGTGATAATTTCCTATATTTCGATTAAAGTTTAGTCATCATCAGGGATGTAAACACAGACAGTATAGATACAGAAAATTACGTGCAGGAAAATAAAAACGGGTTTGACCAATCACCGTAAAATATGACAAACTCTTTAGAATCACCAATGCCTTTGCTTAGCGTGCATGGCGCTATACATAATTGCAAAAGTTTCCTTAAATAGAAGATTGTTCCAAGGTGATAGGGAAGACTCAAGTGGAACAAATTCGGGGAATCACGTGACATATCGGGGAGTTGTAATATACCTATCAATAATTGGAAGGTATCACATGCATTAACGTGAATAAATATCTCACTAGTAACCTGAATTAAGAATACGAGAAAATGTTGCACCAGATTGCATCTAACAACACTTACGTTTTTTAATGTACGCTCCGCGCCAATCACGATGGCGCTCCGCTTAGATGGTGGCGCGCCAGCCAGGGTGGCGCCCCCCGTTCAGATAGTGTATTATACAGATCAGTGGAATGGACAATAACATAACATATATAAGTTTGCAGGTATGGCTTTCACTTGTATCATAATTATGACGACTAACTTGTATTATGAGCCATACGTAAGGTTACAGGTTCAACACAGGTTGCTTGTTGACCATAATACTAGATCATATACACAGAGGTGCTGAGTTATTATACAATTTATATAATTATAAATAATAAATGAGTTTCATTCATAACTTTATAGAGGACTATACCTAGTTCGATTACAATGAAGTATTTTATTCGGAAATGATTTTATCCTCCAGAGAGTGTTTTATATTTGACCGTAAGCTCACCTTCAATTCTACACACCACATCCACTATCAATGCTACTCAGCTTGGAATTTCCTGAGACAAAATATACTGAATCTATCCGCTTTGGTGAAAAACACTATTTAGCTATAGCCTATATCGGTCCTGAAAATGCATTAAACTCGAAAATAAGTCGCCTACAATATTTTGACCACATTTTACTGTAATCATTCCATTTTATTGGGGTGAGAGGTGTATGGGGGTGGGTTCATAATTTCCTGAAATTGGGGCTCAGATGCGAAATGTTGCTATAATTTTTAGCTTTCAATGAATTAATCATTTTGTTGGTTTTTCATATCTGTACACACGGTAAGGCAGGGGTTAAGATTTTGTATAATTATTATTGTTATACATTTATTTATGTTGCCCACCCCTGGGTGGCATCGAGGCACGATCCTCCTCCTCCTTCCCTTCCCTACGCCACTCCGTATTATGCACCAAATACTATACTTTTGCTACTCAGTGTTATTGTGAACTTTTTGCTGATTTGCAACAAATTGAATTTGACTGAATCTTACTTTGGGCAGTAAATCATACGTTCAAATTGAAAGACTATCCTATTATATGTTACACATTGTCATTTTATGAAACCATCCTACCGATCTTGATGGTAGTAACCAGCTTCTCAAACTATCTTGTTACGTACTTCTGTACTTGTGGATGTAATGAATACTCGGTTTTAAATCCGGCTGCCATGCATCATCCTGCAACTGATATATATGCATGCATGCATGGATAGAGGGTCATTTATGAGCAATTAGTTCCGGTCACGTGATGTGTTTCATCTCATAGTTCGCTCAAATTCCCTGTTCTATCATATCACCGTAGTAGCCTGAACGTATTCTCAGTTTAGCCCAGTAACTTGAAATTCAATGTAGACCGTATATACAAATTGATAAAGATGCATGGCCATATGTGCTGCTGTGTTGATTTGTGGTGTATAATTAAACCCCTTTAATTCAAGCAGTTATAGTCATCTTGTTGGTTACATTTTAGGATTCAACGTTATCAAAAAGTTGGCAATTTCGTTTTATTGCTAATAGCTGGTGATTTCATTATAGTGTTAATTAAGAGTCCGTGATTTTGTTATTGGTGACTTCATTATAATGTTATGTAGGCCGGTTAGTGATTTCGTTTTAGCGTTAAAAGTTGGTAATTTTGTTTTAGTATTGAGTTAGTGATTTCGTTTAGTGTTGAAAGTCGGTGATTTCGTTTTAGCGTTAAGAGTTGGTAATTTCATTATAATGTTAAGAGTTAGTGATTTTATTATATTGTTAAGAGTTAGTGATTTCGTTATAGTATTAAAGGTGCCTATTCACGATGCCACATAACTTGTTTTGTTTATCAACAAACTGTCGCCCACAGGTTGATTGTGGTATGCAGCACACGGAGGTCACACAAAGCTGGATAGATGGGCAAAAAGTATCTCTGTTTTTTATATAGATTGAGCAACATTAGAAATATTCTCCCATGGACTGAGTGCCAATCACTCCAGCAACCTATCAAGTCACCAGGGACTTCCTCCACTTATTTCTGCGGTTTGGAAGACATAGTGGACATTTTGGGATATCATATTAAAATAAAATATACCTACTTTTCGGGTCTGTTGATGTTGTAGTTGTATTATTTAGAGAATTTAGGTGTAGTTTGATGTGTTTTGCATTAATTTTGCCCAAATATCGGTAATAAATTTGACCTAATTATTTTTTAATATGCCGGGATATGTTGATGGTCTAGTACACAGTTAATGCAAGAGTCAGCGACCAAGGAGAGGTCACTGTTTATTAGTGTACGGTCAGAAACCCACCAACAGGGACTTTTTAATGTGTCAGCATCGATCGGGATATATCCCGTTCCTGACAGTACTCTGCCCAAGGTTCTGAAATTGTAATGACAATTATTTTTGCGATGTATACATGAAAAGACTTTTGATTTCCCGGGAGAGAACGAATGTCTTATTCCAACCACCTAATTGTAAATGTGATGTTTATAGCTTCAATACTTTTCGTGCAATAGTAATTTGAAAAATAGTTAAAAATAGTTTAATACGCCAATTTTACAACTTCCTGGATCACTGTTAGCCCTGTGCATTATCACCATTCTGTCTGTTTTACTTCAACGCCTCCTTCTGGTGCGAACGGCACTTTGTATAGACCTCGTTAAGGTCTCCCGACTATCTGTCTTTCTCTAATTTAGGCCTAGACATAATTGTACGAATGGTCTATTTTCTAACAGTTCGCATATTGTTCTGTATATCCTCTGATCAGTAAATACCTCTGATTTGTTTACCCCACTGATCTGTCGGTCGAAGATCAATGGCAATACCATACACAAACAAACAAACAAATTATCGGTAACTGGTCTCCATAATTGATTCATATGGCGCACTCTGTGTATTATTCAACCCGGTATCAACGGTGGTTGAAGTAGTTAACCGATAGCCGCTGGACCTTGACAAGGTCTACACTTTGTAGGGCTACAGGACAACATGTATTGATGCTTGGATGGGGATGGTGATTAGGGAAATAGTTTGGTACATATGTAGAAGTTACTATCGTATTCATCTTGGTACGTGTTGAAGGCTTAGTAGTTATTAAACTACTGTGTGTGTAAGTGTGTAATCAAATGGCCCCTCTGAGGGGGTTCAAGTGAAATTCAGATCATATAGCAGCGAAGACAAAGTGCGAAGAGCCGCCAAACTCGAGCAAAAACGTCAAAAGACAAAACATGAAGGACAAAACATACAGTAAGTGCCTGGGTCCCAACGCTCGGTAATGGACCGTGGTACTCAACGGACAGGTTGGGACTTGACAAACGGATAAAAAGGAATGGCCACCGGGAAACTTTCCATGCTCTTTACGAAAGAATGGCCAGACTGGGATAACGAGGCAAGAAGGGCCTTGCCCCGGGACCGCCATTTATATGTCCTCATCCGAGGGACGGAGCCCCGTACTTCATGGTCAACGGGTTACATAGGTGTGTATCAGGCCGTGTTTCGAGTGAGAATAGACCAATCACACCGCCGATAATATAATAATTAAATATGTCACGTGGAACCTTTTATTAAGAGCTGGTAGTGTGCGTCTTTGAGCAATTATACAGATTGCTCCTCTTCACCCATGTGTGAGTATACCTGCATTTCAGATATAATATATCAACATAGCACTGTTTAAGCTGCAGCCATATTTGTCATATATAATATATCAACATATAGCACAGCTTAAGATGCAGCCATGTTTGTCAGATATAATATATCAACCTAGCACAGTTTAAGCTGCAGCCATATTTGCCAGATTATATCAACATATAGCACAGCTTAAGCTGCAGCCATGTTTGTCAGATATAATATATCAACCTAGCACAGTTTAAGTAGCAGCCATGTTTCCTATACGAACGTGCAGACCGACACGTATCATCGTTGACCAGGGGTAATAATACACAGCGCTTTGAGATTCTAATTTATTGAATAGTATTATTATATCATGTGTGTCATACTCTGTTCGCTTTCCCTTTTTGTGTTCTCAACCTGTGGTGTCCCTGGTGGGCGGGTGCTGCCTGGTGGGTGGGGGATGAATGCACGGCGGGCGCGCGCTATACGTGCTCTATGGCCGCGTAGCTATAGGTACGGATGTTCGCTTTCCCTTTTTCTGTTCTCAACCTGTGGTGTCCCTGGTGGGCGGGAGCTGCCTGGTGGGTGGGGGATGAATGCACGGCGGGGCGCGCGCTATGCGGGCTCCATGGCCGCGTATAGCTATAGTTCCGGATGTTCGCTTTCCCTTTGTCTGTTCTCAACCTGTGGTGTCCCTGGTGGGCGGGTGCTGCCTGGTGGGTGGGATCCCCCAAATTAACATTGGGATTATTTTAAGCCTTAGGGCACAACCATGGTCATTTCCATTATTCTCATGCATGTCTAATATCTCTGCATTCGCGACCATGACGGTGGGTAAAAATAACAAACACATCATATGTACTGTGTACAGCCAATCAGCGATTTGTTGAAGTGACGTCATATTCAGAAGTTCTATCGCGGAGTTCGAGTCCGCCATCGGCATATAGATGTATTTCAATGTCCGGAAAGTGGCGAGCGTCTTCCTTAGATGGATTATATTAATATGGATTATATTTATATGATTGTATAATGTCAACAGTCCGGCCAGCTGCCACGTTGTGGTGAATCCAGTCTGACCAGCAGTATACACCCTTTATTTATTTTTATTTCAACATTTCATATCGGGGTAACTTCTTTATCCATTGGCTAATCTTCCAGAAGGCCCTGTGACGTAACGAACAGACAGGGGGGATAGAGGGGAAAACCGGAGTGCCCGGAGTAAAACCTGTAGTTGCAGACATGGCCATCCCATTTGCACGTCCAACCGGGGATCCAGCCCCGGTCGCAGTGGTGCAAGGACGTAGCGCTTACCACTACGCCACAACCTACTCCTAATGGCAATCATAATGTAATAAAAACAAATGTTTTCTAATTATTGCACATTGCCAAGCTTGTCTTCTATGGCAGGTGTCTGTGGATGAACTATAACTAAACAGGACGTACACGTTATGGACAGGAATGACATGCTGGTGCCAGCTTAATAAAAGTGGGTCAACTTTCATTGAATGACTGGGTGTGTACATGCTACCGTTTCCGTTTAATAATTTGTTTAGGAAGACTGTTGCTTCGTGCAGGTGTTGTGAAACCCTATATAATACGTGATTTCCTATTTACACATGACATGGATATTTATCAGCAGTATGTGACATACCCCACCGCACAGTACACAGACATTAACGTAAAGATATGGTATGTCCATTTCCCAGGTCAGACCACCATTCAGCACACACATTTGCGAAAAAGGTTTGTCGATTAGAAAAGAAAACGTGGTTAGGGCCAGGAGTTAAATTCACTATATTGGTATCTTTGAGCAGGGATCTGCTACTAGTAGCAGATCCCTGCTTTGAGAGAATCGACTTCTGGGGCTTTCACAATATGTAGTTTCTGACAAGTGACAAGTTGGGCATTGCCCATTTTCGTCGATCTGATTGGTCAATGATTACATTTACTCTAGTCTCTCTCTCTACCTCATTAATCCCTAAAGAGGGTGAGGAAAAAAATACCAACTAACAGCCGCATCATTGACCAAAGCTCTCTACCTCCATCTATCCGTAGCCATGACCCCCCCCCCAATCTCCATCACCTACAGCTCTATAACCCCTCTCCACACAGTCCTTCAAATGAGGTCTCCCCCTACCACTTCTACCAACCTTCACATGCGACATTGCTATTTTCGAGAGACTCCCTTCATACACACGCTCTACATGTCCATCCCACCTCATGCGTCACACTTATCACCTTCTTTGTAAGACTCCCAACCATCACAATCTCCTCCCGAATATCCTCCAGCCTACTCTTATCCATCCGCTTAACTCCCGCAACCTTCATCATCCAATTATATGTGATTGGTCAATTATCACATTTACTCTTGTATGACCCTGAAAATCGATTGCGCGTTCAAGGACAAGGATATCGATGCTGCCATTTATAATTTGAGGAGGACATAGTCAGACATGTATATAATCACTTATAGAAGTGCATGGGGCCTATATGTGAAATGGTGCTATGATAGTAAACAATCATAACGATATTTCAAGAAGGTACGCTCCGTTAGCATCATTTGTATATTGTTAAGTTAAGTTAAGTTAAGAATGGATCAGCAAGGACATAGTCCTCATGATATGATCCTGAACCTCCATCACCCAGTGGGCAACCTAAACCCGTCCACAGTCACAAAAATATCTATCAATCTATCAAGACCATTCTTAAAGGCATTGACACTAACTACGTGAACCAATGACTCAGGCAAGCTATTCCACTAGTCAACAACTCTCTGAGAGAAGGAAAACTTCCTAACATCTAACCTGGAATACTCCTTACGTAATTTAAGAC
>JAODAI010248837.1:0-15996 GCA_027575025.1 Scotoplanes globosa | reverse complement strand
ATGCATTTATATTTATTCTATAATCATACTTGTTGTACCATGTATTGAAAGGAAGAAATAAACTTGAAACTTGAAACTATATAAGCTGCATGCCACAAACCATAGATTACATAATTGTTATTGTTATCTTATTCTTCACTTCAATTCAATATAGTTATTTTCATCCGACGGGAGCCAGGCTAGAAAAGCCCTGCTTATTCTGGTATCCTCTCCTTCTGTCCTTTCTTTAAATCACGACGGTATATTATTGTTTTATTGTTAATGTAATGCATTTATATTTATTCTATAATCATACTTGTTGTACCATGTATTGAAAGGAAGAAATAAACTTGAAACTTGAAACATTTACCACATAGCTTGTGGTAACCATAACCGCGATGACTCTTACATCGGGTAATCCAAAGCTTAGGCTCATTGACAGGTTTTAATAAGAGGCATGTAAATGCTGCCAAATTTAAAGAGATTATAGTAGTCTATTGGTGTGCTTTCTTAAACGGGGTTCCATACTCCATAGTCTTTGCGTCGATGAGTTAATAGTCCTGCTCACTGAATACGATTGGTATAAAGTATAAACATCATAAATTATAGTCTCTTTACATACATACTGATATGAAAGATGTGCAACTATTCTTAATAGAAATGTACAAATAAATAATCTGTAGTAACCTTAAAGGAATTCTCCAGGATAGAAATAGTATAATGTTCGCTGATATTATAGAGAATAAAATTCTCTACAACATACTAAAAATAACTTTTAAAACGGACATTCCATTGTCAAGTTATGAACGTTTGAAGTTAACGATTACACAAGTGCTAAAAGTGCTCCTTTGTTAAAACGAAGTTTTTTCACGTCTATAATGACGTCATAACTGAACGACAAGAAGTTTTATACAACCTGTTATATGCTTGTAAATACATTATCTCAAAAAGTTAAAGTCCGACAAAGTTCAAACTTGGTATGAATGTTGACCTCAGTGAATAAAATATTTGTGCTGTTTTTGGTGGAGGTCAAAGGTCATTTGAGGTCAACGGAGGTCAAACGCTAAGATGGTGACGCATGCCTTGTAAACACGGTATATCAAAAAGTTAGCATTGGATAACGGTCATACTCGGTATGACGAATTACTGCATATGGATCAATATACATACCGAGTTTCCAATGTTAACTTTTTGACATACCGTGTACTTAGGGAGTTTTCCGAAGATATCCCCGTGTAAACAGCTAGGGAGTTAGCCATGCGTGAGCGCTGTAGACCCTTCTCAGAAAGGGGTAGTCAAATTTGACTACATGGTAGTCAACTATATATGCATCGAACCAGCTGTGGTCAAAATGTTGACTACAACTTTGGTCAAATTTGACCATTATGTGGTTAAATTTGACCACTTTGGGGTCAAATTTGACAACATTTTCACCATAGTTGGTTCGGTACATCGTTGACTACCATGTACTCAAGTGTGTCTACTCCTTTTTTAGAGTGCATGTTATAATCACCATCACTGCGTATTGTTACAGTTACGATCTTGCGATCATTATAATGCTCTATTCGCTGAGTTAATCGGGACTCTCTGTTAGTACATAGTATATGTCGATCGAATGATTGTTAGAACGACATGAATTTAAAATATACCATACCACCATGCCAGCAGAGCCCATGTAGTGTGGATATTATATACCGTATATAAATCCTCATAATACGACGTTATATACCTTTGTTGGCAGACTGTGATATTCAACTGGACTTCAATACTTTCTAACTTCTTTGATTTTTTAGAATACAGAACAGGACTGAAGACCAATAATGGTGGTTTGCCGTCAAAATGTCGGAATCGTCTAGGAGTCCAGATTCTACGACCGGTACAAAGCCTGTAGGAAAATGATTAATAATAATAAATATGAAATCTAAACTTAATGGTTTATATTAAGTATAGATAATTAATATATAGCTGTACTTTTTCCTGACGTTGTAGTTTTGACAAATTCGAAATTAAGGTCATAACTTTCAAGATACTCGCATGTATTTATTTGTATTAAATATATATTATTATGATAAGTCTAAAGGACGAACCAGCTAGTATGTACTGTCTGCAGCTTGGATATTTCGCTCCTTAAACTGAGTGTTAGTTTGGTTGAGCATTTTATTTTAGGTTTTACCACTGCTGTTTGCAATATGCATTGCTCGCTGCCATGCAGTTTGAACACTTTGGTATGGTAAATTCAGTTCCAGTTTCATAGACTTTATTTCAACCATCATTTATATCAATATACATACAAACATAATAGCTTCTTGTAAGCTATATAATAATTAATGATATTGAATTACTGAGATATGTTAAATAAATCGGAGTACAATTGAATCTTTTAAAATTACATACATGATACAGGTGATCCCCGGATTTTTGTATTATTGTTAAATCTAAACCGAAATGGTTTTCCAGTTTGACCCACACGTAGTTCCCTTTGTGTCTCACATGCCACATAATAACAAATACACCACATCGGAGGAGCCACAGTTCATGGAAGGGGGGGGGGTGTACTTGACAATCAGTACCCAGGGGTGTGAACATACGATAAGTCACAAGGGTCTTACACATTTAACATCTATATTTATTTACTAACGATGATGAAGAAGTTGTGATAATTATACCGCTATAGTAAAATATAAAGCTTCCAACTTTATTATATAATTATATTTGTATGGCTATCCACTAAATATAACATAGCATGTTAAAGTACATTCATATAGCCACGTACATTTGTATACAGATGATATACAAATAATCATGTAGTTATACCACCGATAGTCTGAAGATACTGACTAATAAAACATTTACCTGTTTGAATCAGCTAAAGGTCGTTGGCATTTGGTTATGAATGGTGCACCCCACTCCCTCAGTTCATTTTCCAGAGTCGTTTCCTCTGGTTGTGTGTGTATCGAGCTAATGAAGTGGAGGAAAAACACATTACACATATCTATTTAAGATTGGTTATTCAATGGCAAATATGTATCAATAACAGTACCATGCATGCTATAACAAGAAATTGTGCATCCCAATACCTTAATAATTATAAAATATTGTTAAATCTACGTCAATATATGTAGTATTAAAGTAGCATATAATAGGCTACAAATAACATGCTCCGGTTAATAAACTACCTTACACTCTCTTATGCACATCTATGTGATAAATATATTCGGAGAGGCTATACAGATATATATAGTCGCTTTTTAAATGAGGGTTTATTTTAAATGCATTAGGATGAATATATTCTAATTAAACCTATGGCTAAAAGTAAAACCACAGAAATATTGACTCGAAAATGCAATTGATAAATGTTGATGGTAACAACTTTTTACATTTTTAAAAATGTTTTTAGTACTAGGGGTGAACCAGTTCACCAGATTTGGGGATTTTTCCGAATCCGGATCCGGCTGGATTTGCTCTAAATCCGGTCGGATTTACTGGTAATTGACGTATATTATTATATATGACCGGATAAAGTATAACCATGGTTTAATACAATGGAAATTAACAGTGACACAATGGAGGAGAATGGGGGAGACTTGGTTCACGGATGGAGGAGACACAGTGAAAATATATTGGTGTGGCGTGAACAGATGATAATCAAAACAAGCCTACAGTACCTTCCACAAAGTAAAGTTTTTCTCACCATAAATTGAGCTATAGTGCGTAGCAAAACAACAGCAGAATAACTCCATATATTTTTGTCCCAAACGCCCATGAATATAATGGCTACGCAAATTGTTTATGAATGCATCTGTAAAGACCATCATTGCCGTGTAGTGTGTACAGGCATGCCGAATATGTTTCAATCACAAAAGTTTTATAAACATAATGCTGAATCAAATTTTGTGTCCGTATTTTAAATGAACTGTTTTAATACAAGGGGTATTACATTTTTCCAATGAAAATAGCCATGCTTGGTATGACTGATATTGTCGTTTCAGAAGCATACTATCGACCTGTAGGCTAACATAAGCCTCTTCCTGTGCCCCATTATGTAAATCCGGTAAAATCTGGCCGGAGTTTTTCTTAAATCCGGCAAGTCCGGTTCCGGTCGGAATTTCTAATTCCAAATCCGTTTCACATCTAGTCAGTATACATGTTAACATGTTAGTAAACCATACGTACCCAATCTTGATATCATTCATTGAACGGTCAATCTTTTTCTGTGGACATTCGGCGTCGGAACATGTGGATTCCTGTATGGTGCTCTGTATACCACCGAGATGTCCAACAAATAAAACCGCCTCCGTCCCATATGCGTCCCATGTCTGAATGTTCCGCAATTGAAGCTCGAATTTGTTTACTTTATGTAGCCATGTGAATTTTGCCATGTTCCAATCGCCGATTCGACCATACTCTCCGATCTTTAACAGGTTCTTGCAAATATGGCTCGTGCTGTTCTGCAAGGATAGTAGAACCAGCGGATGTGCTTCAAGTACCATCGACATTATTAAGATTAAATTATCGATGGTACATGTGTTGTCCATACAAACAACCTTCCTTTTGTAATTAACTCGGCCTCCCCATTTTGGCACGTTGTATGGCGTTTTAGGTGTTTGTCGTGGTGGTTTAGATTTCTTCTTGTATTTTTTGTCGTTTGCACGTTCGTCATTGGTGTTCTTCTTTACTGGAGTGCTCGCGTGTTTGGGAATTGGCAGGTGGTTCGGTGGAGAAAAATATTTCCCTTCCTTACGCTTAGTTTTCATTGGGGCTCTCTTAGACCATTCCTCCCGTGGATTATCATCGCTAGCAGCTGTCCTCTTTCGCTTCCGATAAGTATGTTTCATCTCCACTTCCCCAAGTCTTCCTGAAATATTAACAAACTGTCGTCTGATAAATTCGGCTGGTCTCAGTCGTGATCGTCCACCAGGTACTAAATCTTTCTTCACGTTCCCAAACCAATTCTCAATTAAGCCATTTGTCTCACGATTACGGAACGATGCACTTATGTTATCAACACCAGCATGTGCATCAGATGCATATCGCCTCAGGTCACCAAGAAACACAGCACTCCATAGTGGATAGATGTGGATGAAATTATTCAGTAATAGTTTGATGAAGCCTGACATTTCATAGATATTATATGGAATACTGTTGCCGTCAATATTATCTTGCGTGTCTACGGACGCTCCGTCGGCAACAATGTTGAAGTCATTGCGCCACGGCGATGACTCCTTTATTGACTGCGCTCTTGTCATCGCCAGATCAACGCTTTCTTCGAGTACACTCGTCTCACCAGTCAATAAATCTGCATCCAGATCTTTGGTCGACCCCGCTTTCGTAATCATTATTTGTAAGTACTTCAGTGCATCGTTAGTGTGGTGTCCCATATATGGAGATCGAAATAAGGTACACATGTTTAAAAATATATCCTTGCCTTGTTGTAGTGAAGTTGCGGTTTGTAGCAAAGCAAAGCAATACATGGCAAACTGCTTCTTCCGCTTGTCATCAGTTTGCTTCCGTAAATGCTGGGATATGTCCTTTATCATATGTGCTGCGCATATATGTGGATATGTGAACCCTTTAATTTGACTTTCCTTTTGTCGGCCAATTACTATCTGGTATGTTCTAAATAAGTATGATTTGCAGTCTTCTCCATTAAAAGCAGACAAAGTAGATTGTATCAATGCCCACGAATAGTCGGTCTCTACTCGTCGTGGAACAATTGAACTGATGTGTTTATTCATCCCAGCAGCATTGATAAATCGAAAAAGAAAGTGTTTGATCTCGGATGCATGTTGGTCGTTAGAGAGCATCTCACATACGGGTATTGCTGCTTTTCCCCTGATAGGATTGTCCATAACTAATGCGTAATATAATATTTGTTTGTCTTGGCCTGGAACTTTCTTCACAATCGACCCGGTAGCATCTAGATACAGTACAACTTGATGATCTTTAGCCATGGAGCGGTATAGCGATACTTGTTCATCCAGAAATAAATGTACTTTAAATGGTCTGCATGAAAAATATTGAATAAAGCCCCCATCTGTGTATTTATCTTTCCTATATACGTCTATGTATACGTCCTGGAGCTGCCTTACTTCTTGTAGAAAATCGGGATGGAGGTATCCAGATGTTTTCTTTTCTGATAGGATTTTGCGCAGTACGTCGGTCGTACTGCACGCCGTAAAATTCCCTGCCTTCTTCTCCTCTTGGGACATTGAAGCTACCGTTTCGTAAAACCAGTTCGACGTTCCTTTCTTTTCTAGGGCGGAGGCCACATTATCTCGCTTCGTTCCCTTCATTTGACGCTTTTGGCATTCTTCCACATCGTGGTTGATGGCACGCGTTTGTTTTACTCTGATTTTGACATGCGCTTGTGTGGAAGTAGGCGGTGACCGAACTGTAAATATATATTTACAGCAACCTTCGAACTTACACACTCCAACTACTCGAACGAACACACTTCTCGTTTTTCTGCTCCCCTGTTTCTTGGCTCTGTTGTACTTAAATACAAGAACACATGTCTTATTGACGATTTCGAATTTGCTATGTAACAAATCACTCCATTCATTGCATAATCTGGAGCACTTCTTTGATGGGGCTATTTTATTCCACTCCTCACGTGTTAAATTTATCTTAAATTTGGTAGGTGCGTTCGGGGAATCTACCTCGAGTTCATCGGAAGTAATGTGTGATTGATCTCCATGTCCATTGTCGATGTCATCCATGTCTTCATGCATATGGGTATGCAGGCTTTCAACACTTTCATTAACATATACGTCCCTTTCGTTAATATTTATCGGACTAATGGGCCTTTCGGGAAAAGTTGGTACGGTTTGAGAGTTGTTGTGTCCATTGCTGTTGTCACTTTCATCTTCTGGCACAGGCGAATATATGAGATGATCACTTTCGTGTGAGATGCGTCGTTCGTAGCACAACTGGCACATGTATGGTTCATCTCTACTCTGTTCCTCTACGAAGCCCACACAATCAAAATGGAACCACTTGCTACATGTCTCGCATAACACATATGGTTTTCCATCATTTGGCTGTTGACAGATGCAAAACACACCATCACCCGGTTCAGTGGTAGTAATAGGTGACTGTTCATGTTCGTCTTGGTTGCCATTGTTACCCGATTGTTGCCTTATGCATGGTTCTTCCTCAGAATCGTCGCCATTTTCACCCGATTGTTGCCTTGTGCATGGTTCGTCTTCGGAGTCCGTATTTTTGTCCACGTGTTCGCTACATACATCTCTGATGTTTTGCCTGTTTCGGTTCCACTGGTTATACAACCACTTTCTGTTCTTTAGTTCGTTTTTGGCCTTTAAGCTATACAGTATTTCGGCCCACGCAGAGTCTTCCGACCTATAGCCGGCATTGTCTAGTGCTTCGGTATCGCCGTATGATTGAATACAACGTATAATATATTTGAAATCGGTGTGTTGTACTGCCTTCCACACTCTTGCTGATGGCCGTCTATAGCTGAAAAACAAGGAACAAATAATATAGCTGAAAAATAAGCAACAAATCAAAACAATAAAAAATAAATAAAATAAATAATAATATATATAACAACAAATAATATACTTTACAACGCCCCACCTTATTATATATAATATTATAATAATAGTGATATGTCAATGCCAATTAACGAAATAGCCATTTCTCCTTCAAGCAAAATGACACTGTTTTTAATTGATAATATTGTTTTTTCGATTAATAACTTGTATTTAATTATTAAATAACTATGGCGTTCAATACACATCAACCGATGAGTTGAATGCGTGTTGAATGCGTGTTAAGGATCCAATAGTGAAGTCAAATGGCTACTAAAGTGGGCACCACACATTTGCAGTAAAATTATTATTCAAGTTATGACAAATAAACCATAAAGTAACAATACATGGTCATTGAAAACCCTTATAAAAGTAGGTTTGCATTCCAGCCATGTCAGGAATCCAACATGGTGGCCAAAATGGCCGCCAAAATGGCAACCAAAATTGCTAAGGTATAGGCAAATGGCCACCAAAATTACTATATGCCCATTGCAATTGATTTGTCATATAACGCCCCTCATCCGAAACTAATTCCCCGGGGAGGTGGTTATGTAGGGTATGCTATATAATCTATATGTACTTCATCGTGTAATACTAATAGTGGAGTGGCATTTAACATTTGCAAATTGGGTCTTATATCTATATGGTCATGTTTTTTCACAAATAATTGAACAGAACAGACATATATATCCATTTCTTACTGTAGGCCTATACATTTGATTAAATACACTGTTCTCTCAAAAATCAAGAGGAAAAATATCTAATCAATTTGCAAGAATTAGTATAGTAGGCCTAGATATGATATACTTTGGAGTCATGCACTTCTAAAATATCAAATGTTGTTTTTATTAATCCCAGAGTACAGCACTTGATATATTGATCATGTAGGACGAGCCGAGGATGAACATTTGCTGTGTATTATGTGAAGATACACGGGTCACGTTAAGCCGAGTACGGGTGGTCCCTACCATTATTCATGCAATATCAGTAACGATATGCCTAAGAGTATATAATAATTATTATTAGTAGTAGTATTCTCTTTATTCCAGAAAATTACATTTCCATAAATAGGAATACTGAAAAAACGACCCCAAAAATACTTAGAAACAAATAACAAAATTGATTGAAAATGATTACTTTTATATAAAATGTGGAGTACCACAGGGATAATTATTTATTATTATTTATGTTAATGACATTGAAACATTATTTGATGATCATTACAAGTCAGCTAGTAAAAATATTACAGATTACAATAATGCAATGTAAAATCACTAATTGGATTGTTGGTTGAATTATGACCAACATCTACAAAGCCGATCGGACGTATAGTATTATTGACACAGATTTACAGATGACACCACGGTTAGGATTATGTATACACTCTAAGCTATATTGTTAGTTACTAAAGTAATATCACGAATATACAAAACTTATTTTAAGCTAGTATACCTTTCATTTATCAGTGCATTTGTTTGTATAACTATTCTAAATAATTTCCATACTGGACCACAAGACTCCGTGATGGTTTTAAACCGCTTCTCTTCTTCAGAATGGTGTATACTGCTTTGTAAACAAACAGTGCCATAAGCACGATTCTGCTTGTGCATAGTTATTAAAAAATAGTGAGCCTTGGCCAGCAAAGCTTCCAGGTCGATGTCGTTTAGTCTGGTCTTGAAAAAAGCAAGGTCGTCAGTACTTTTCATATCAGCTGGTAATATGTTCCATTCTGGGATGGTGAATAGATATAGGGAGAGTTTGTATAACAGTTAATTTACAGTCATTATTTTGTAGTTATTGGCATGATAACTTCTAGTTGAACTTCTAGTCGATCCATCGAGAGAGCATCCGCTGATGATCAACGTTTGATGGCGCTATTCCAGTGGATTCCTTAAATATTGTGTATAATAGGCCGGCCTACTCCGTAATGATATATTTTCTGGTTGAACAGTCATTATATTGCTATTTCCTCTAACTTTTCAACAACAAAATGTTTCCCAGTTTTACTATTTTCTTGAAGAAGTTTCGCAAGAATGCATAGGCCTACGGGATTTGCCACTCTCACACTGCAGGCATATTTCTATTTTGCTAATTTGAATAATGTATTCTTTTATTAGTGATCTATATTATTAGTGCATCATAATTAATATATTAAATTAAGGAAATATCCAAAAAATCGACGTCACTGTATTATGCTACATTTCATCATTAAGTTGAGGCCGTGTACCCATTATGGATGATGAATTTATATATAAATTAATTTGCACCTATGTCAGTATGTACAGTTGGTGAAGTGATATTATGTGGAATCCTGGCGGCCGGACAACCTATCTAAATAGTTAAGGAACCATTAGTCATTTCCTTATATAATCCAATAATTCAATCGCACAAGTTACACTATTACTATTAGCAACATAAGGTTTCAACTTTCTGCCTCTGATTAACTATGTATGTATGTGGTGTAAGTTAATGTACATCAAATGTTCAGAAAACATAATCCTTCTGTTTCAATTATTAATAAAAAGATAGCAATTTAATATAATACATTATTATTTTACCTTTGTTCTTTACGATCCACGTGTGGTCTTGCTCCAGTTGGACCACCCCCGCATGACCTGGTCTGTTTTGTTTGCTATAATCAATCACAAATAAATAACATTATTAGGAATAACAATATTTATATGCTAATCTCCATGACACTCATGTTACTATTTATTTCCAGGACACCTTGTTAAAGTGTATAATTTACGTAGGTAAGTCGGATTTAGCGCAGTGGTGGCGCGTCGGGTTTGTGATCGCAAGGTTGCCGGTTAGAACCCCGTTCAGCGCTGCTGCTGAATTTGTCTTACGTCCTTTGAGCAAGGACATTCTATTTCGACTGCTTCATTCCGCCCTTGTGTAGGCTTCGGCCTAATTGGGAACCTGTGAGGTGTTACTATGTCATCCATATCTATGGGCCCACGATATGTGTGGGGACGAGGACGCCAATGACCAGGGGTAATAAAATGTCAAAGCGCTTTGAGGTCTGTTCACAGATAGAAAGCGCTATATATAAGTACAATATATTATTATTATTATTAATGAGAACTGACGAGAGTTGCGGTCGTACTGCAGTATATTATATTGGTGGACAATTATTTGGATAACGTTAGCATGGAACGGGGATGGATCAAAGGACCCACGAGAAGTCGCCTCTGCGTGTATACATTATATTATAGGCTTTAGAAAGTTATTTTAAGATATACTACATTGAAACTGGATTGCATGTTTAAGTTCTTATATATTTCATTTACCAATGGACATGTAAATAGCATTTATAACAAAACTAAAACTGATAAAATTACACAGAGTAAAGACTGAAATATAGGAAGAGGAAGATAAGATAACCATCAATTACATACTGCATGAAATGTGGAAATTAAACTGGGTTTATATCCATGGTTAAAACAATGCATGGCATAGCAATCCACTCCAAAGTGTGGCCCTGTCAAACGAATGCCATATTTGTGTTGAAGTAATGTTACACTTTGGTATGTCAAATTGTATACGATTTATAACATAGTGAGAGTGACAATCAAACCTAGTGCGAAATATATCACATAGGGGTGGTGGAAATATATTAATATTAATTTGAAATATAACATAAAAAGAGCAATCTGATGTTTATTTATATAAAAATTATGAAGAACATTAAGATCAGCACAAAAGCTGAAAAGGGTGCTTTAGTATTGCGTTCTATAATGAAGATAACATGTTTGTAAGACAGATAATTATTTTATGCAACGGGACACGTGGGTATCCCCCCCCCAAACAATGTATGGCATAACAATCCACTCCAAAGTTTGGCCCTGTCAAACGAATGCCATATTTTTGTTGAAGTAATGTTACACTTTGGTATGTCAAATTGTAAACGATTTATAACATAGTGAGAGTGACAATCAAGCCTAGTGTGAAATATATCACATAGGGGTGGTGGAAATATATTAATATTAATCTTTCAAATTCCGGATACACTTAAATCGCTGAACACATTCCAAGTTATAAAAAGGTAATAAAATAGTTTTACAATTAATTTTCGTCCAATTTCCGTCGTATCTTGTTTCTCAAAAACATATTTGAAAGATAATATCATGGGTTCGAGTCCGGATGGTGCTAAGCTACCCAACTTCCATTCCCCTGACTTCTGTTCCGCTATATTCCCTTCCCCCGACTTGTCCACCCCATTAACTACCACTAACAACATCCCTATTCCCCCTACCTCATTGGGTCGTCTCTGTCTCTTCTGTTCCTGAGCCGTCAGTCTGTCCAGCGTCTGCTGTCTCCGTTGATGTATCTTCTCCATAATATCAAACGCCTTCAGGATGGCGGTCATCTGGCGATCCTCCCGGATCACTTTGCGAGTCCCACCGGTTATCGATGCTGTCGGTTCCGTGGGATGTTCAGACCAGGAAGTTGTATCGTCGGACAAGGGTTGGTCTGGGCTGGACTTCTCGACAATGTCTCTCTTATAATCAAGGTCATATAGAGCCACACAAGGATTTGGTATAACAGTTAGCGGCATATGGTTTTGCATGCCATGACTCCAAATTTGAACTCATACTCTTCATAAAACAAGAGTCGATCCAATGCGTTCTGTCCATTCAGATATCTTGAGCCAGTATGATTATTCAACCCCATGCAGGGAAACAAACTCAAGTTTATTAACCGTCCTTTAATTTGTACTGCTTCGAGCAAACTTTGTCCAGTATAAATCGGAGCACGGAATCGGAAATTGTGAATTTTCAAATTAGGACATGTAAATCGTACTGAAGAATCTTGCTCCAAATTATAATTTTTCCATAAGCTTTTTTCCCATTTTTGCATAAAATTTGTATTCGTAGTTATGCATGTTCTAGATGTATGTAAAATATTGATTAGAAGTATTTAACAATTTGTTGCTTCACTTTCTTCCTTCCTCTGTTTTGGGGGAAGGGGGATATAATTAAATTTGTAATCGGTATAGTCAAAACATTAAAAATACTTCAAATTGAAATACAAACAAATATTGTGATCCAATTTTATACAACTTTGCTGAATCCACCGCTCTCCAAAAGTACAGCAAGATGAAAACATTAGGACTATACATTATGCAAAATAAACCATAAATCATGTCCATGTCATAATATTATTTCATTTATGATTATTTGAAAATTGCTATGTTATAAATAATTTGTCACTAGTGCAAAATCAATCATGTTACACAGTGGAAGCTTAACAAACATCACACGAATAATGGTAAATTACTGTCCCTCCTTATGATGATATATTACTGACTAAGACATTATAAGTTACTGAACTGTATATCATGTATTTTCTAGTCGGGAGTCTCGGGACATAATAATATTAATATTATTAGTCGCTTATATAGCTCATTACATCACAGTGATTTCAATACACTTTG
Organism: Scotoplanes globosa; assembly: GCA_027575025.1. Taxonomy (NCBI): domain Eukaryota; kingdom Metazoa; phylum Echinodermata; class Holothuroidea; order Elasipodida; family Elpidiidae; genus Scotoplanes; species Scotoplanes globosa. The sequence goes on along the minus strand of JAODAI010248837.1, from coordinate 3,027 downwards.
ACAGTCTGTTATTACCCTGTAATTGATGATCTCGTCTAACCCACACAAACGAAAGTTAATAAAGGACACCTATAATCCTGGTAGCAGTATAATCCATGTAAGCATAGGATCCGAAGTCAGAAGCCGAAACCACTGGGGCATCGCACCTCGCCTTCATGACGCGAATATAATTATTCGTGTATTCTATATCTCCTTTATCGTGGCGCGGTAAAAAAAATCTGATGAAAAAATCAAAGAAAAAGTGAAAAACAAGGCAAGAAAGATAGTCAAAGCAAAAAGTCAAAGGAAAAAAATCAAAGGAAAACAAGTCAAAAGGAAAAAGTCAAAAGAATTATATTGTTAAAACCAAAATTCCCGATTGTGGGTGTTTGAGGGGGGGGGGTTGCCCTTGTTTACTTTAAATACTGTGTAATTAAGTGCTTTTAAATACAATATGACGAGTCCACCCCCACACAAAAGTAAAAAAAACTACAATTTACTCTTTGGCATTGCTCTTCTTTGTTTTAATTTCAACCACATGTCCTAACATTGAAGGATGCGGACTGTTTAATATATAAAGCGTACACCAACTGGTCATCATTCAGCAACATAAGTCCCTTTATCTATTCATTATTCCCTAAATAGTGACCAAGCTGTAGTTTATTTTTAAATTATTTATGGTACTCACACCAGATTTACATTGCTGTCCTCCACAGTTATATTGTCGGCAGTGATCCATGAACTCCCAATCATTCATGGAATAGTCGGCATCACAGCACTTTGGAAGTCCTTGCTAAAATATTAAATATATATATAATATGTTTATATTTCATCTGATACAACATTTCTGTAAATTATTGAAGTTTCTCATTAAATGGTGCATGTTTAGCTGTTCACCACAAATAAAGAAAATACAATATTGTGTTTGGTTACTCATTGTATCAATATATTAATCATGTCCCACATTTGATTATGTCGACATACAATAGTTATACATGAGTTTCCCACGTGACATTTCAGGGCCGACCGACGAGATATAGTTAAAACTGCAGTTGCAATGATTTTGGTGAAAATAAACATATCATAGTCAGATAGTGACCAACAGGAATCGTATTTCCTGAGAAAATGTTGATTTTGAGATAATTGAAAAGAAGAATGTCCTTTGGTGTGTGTGTGGGGGGGGTCCAATTTTGATCCCCATCTCATACGCGATAATGTGGTTCCTCCATTGATCTGTCCTACACACCATCTAAGCGAAGCGTCATATGTGGCGCGAAGCGTACACACAAAGATATTTTGGTGTTAAATAACTCGTGCAAGAGAGTAAACTTAGATCCCAGTTTTTACCCAGTAAAGGAGTAAAATTAATTTCCAAAAGTGAGTAAATGTACTCTCAGTAATATTATGATGCCACGTGAGTAACTTTACTCGTTTTAACTGGTATAAGCATCCGTCCTATTTTTAACCCACTTTGAAGTGAATTCACTCAATTACTTAACATAGCCCAGGCCCTACACACAATGAGTAAAGTTAGTCAACGCCAAATAAACTTAGCAAATAATATTCCACGTGTATAGTTGGATAAACGACGAACACGAAACATGTAGGATTTTATTGTTTCACCCGGGAGGATCATAGGTATTAGCCTATAATACAAATATTTGTTATAATATTTACATGACCACAAATTTGTTTAAAAGGTGTTATTTTGAGAAATAATCACAGTCACTGAGCGAAGAAGTGCAGGGCTAACGTTGGAACCGTATTGTATATACAGTAGTGTAGAACCCATAGGATATGCTACAACGTTATGCATCGCCTAACAAGTAGACCTAGCCTGATTTGGCACGTCTCTCACTTCTTCCCTCAGTTTAATATCGTGCTTGATTTTCAAAATAAGATTATTAAAACAAATTGTGGTCATATAAATATTGGAACAATCATTTATAGTATACGACTAAATTAATATATGATTGTTTCCCGCGTCATACAACAAAATAAGCGAATTATCAGCATGAAATGTCTTACAGTAAATGACCGAATCGTGTGTTTCGTGTTGTCTGTTAGTTTTCCATTGTGTATATGATATGCGTACACACGTGTACGGATTTATCGACCTCACCGGTCTACGTCATCAATTAGCCACGCCTCCAAATGTTGACTTCAAAACAACAAGTTTATAGTACATACCATACACAACAGACTCTATTGTATTGCGATATGTGTTCACGTAGTAACGTATAAGTACTTCCAGCTAGCTTGCTAGCTGGAACAGTATATTTAATAATGTGCAGTTAGGCTTATATTTAATAATGAAAACAACGGTATATTTGGGTTATGTTGGAAGCATCAATTTGTAATTAATCTTCAATTATACGGTTAAATTATACAGCTATATGGGTGGGATGTGGCTGTAGTTTCAGATTAGTATGGCACAATGGACGAGGGGTATCAGGGTGGTGTGGTACCAGCGACATATTTTGGGTCTGGGAGGTGAGCGATTTCCAGTGTAAGGCTAAAGACAACGAGTTGCCACAAACATTTGGCTTGAGGCGTACCATATTTTTTGACAAAATGCATGCTCAGATCATCGGGAAATGGTCTTCGTCAGATATTAAACAGTTAATATTTCACTTGACAAAATTGTGTAAAACATTTCAATTTTAAGGAACTCTCAGGGTATACTTAAGATTTTGTAATATAATTGGTGTCGTTACCCACATACACAACCCCCGTCGTCGTAACCCCCATCTCCCTCCCTTGGATCTGGATGGTGAGTTTAGTAATGTAGGAAGGCTTCTAGATGTTTAATTTCAAAATCAAAATGGTCATAGTCCTATAATAATAGTCGCCGGTAGTAATTTGTTAAAATATATATAGAACTACAGGTATATATTATCATACTGGTACATATGTGGTTATATTAATTTGTTAATAAAGTAAAGTATCTCAGAGATTTTCGTTTGAAAATTTATTATAGAACTATACATTTATTTATTAATTAATCGTATGTAGTTATTGCATCTTTATTGTGTAATTTATATTCCA
>JAODAI010248726.1:0-10247 GCA_027575025.1 Scotoplanes globosa | reverse complement strand
CACTAGATATGCAAAATTATCCTTCTGTTTAATACCTTGTATGCAAGGGTTATAGTCAACTCATGTCGTTACATGTCCATTGACACTGACTGATAAAATATTTATCTTATCCAGGCTTATACGCGACCCGTAACTCTCAAATAAACCTTTATATTATATATCATAACCTACTTCAACTCCCGCTTACTCTCCATAATTAATGCTAGAAGACATTCAGCATATATATGTAATAATAATACTGATAATAATACTAAATGTATATAGCGCTTTTCCTTTTTAAAACCAGAAGGTTACAGCCTTACAAAGTTGATACTTTACCCAAATGCAAGTATGATTCATGGAAATATACACTAATTATGATAAAGTAAGACAAGATTAGCAGATTAGTTAGATCTTAAAATGTGAAAATGTATCACATAATTTGACACTATCTTGTAATATATTCCAATGTGTTCCAGCTGAAAATAGAAAACAAGTACTTCCATAACATATAATATTTGATTGAAGTTATACTAAGATATCGTCGTTGACCGAGCTTTGGTTGCTGGTTCGTTCATACGAATGAATCAGTTCACTAATATAATAAGGCTGGTTAAATATTAGCCAACAAAATGTAATGAAACTATTTTAAATTTAATCCGATATTTCCAAGTAAACCAATGTAAATCATAAAGAAGAAGGATAATGTGATTACGTCTTGGAGACGTTTTTAACAATTACTGCTGCTTTTTTTGTAGCCCATTCATTTGACGGATAGATGTTCCTAATAATAGAGAGTAACAAAAATAATTAAGATTAGAAGAAACAAACGCATGAATTAATATCTCTGTACTTTTTTATCGAAACAAATTATGGAGGGCTTAAATCCCCAAGGAACGTGCCCACTACAATCTGTATATTATCAGTTATGATTATTTAACATAACAAAAACACAATTTAGCTAATAGCCCAGTTGGTCGGAGCACTGACTGCAATGTAAGTAGGGGTTCCAGGTTCGAATCATATAGTGTGCAGGTATATTGTGCAGGATTACTTTTCAACTGATTTATCTCGGTAGAAAGAGGCAATTTCTTCACACACACATACACACACATATATATATATATATATATATAACATATTATATATATATATATAAATGTGTGTATATTATATAAATTACATTTCCGTTAATTTTTCGTTTAGGCAAATTAAAACTTAATGTACATATCATGTACTGATAATGACTTATAGTACATTAATAGTGCATTGATTGTTCCATACATTACTTATAGTTTCACTGTATGGTCTGGCACCAGCACTTCACAATCATATTTATAATGCTGCTCCGATCCTAGAACCACACTCGTGAACTTTTTAAAAAACTACACATACTAAAATTAAATGACATATATAATTACACTGAATGTATACTAAATATATAAAATACAAGATACGACATGGTCTATTACCGACTACATTTAACAATTGTATGTGTTGTAACACATTAATTCACAACCACAATACTAGACAAGTCTCAAGTGCGAATTATTTTCCGACATGTACACACACTGGTACATTTACTTTAATAATTTGTTGCATAAAAGTATTTAATCAACTTACATATTTGTCTGTATTTAGGAGAAAAAAAAATCATCATTCAATTAAAACTTATTAATATTATTAATACATTATTGACCATCATTATTGTTAAGTTACAACTTAATATTTGTGATTTCAATCAGTATATAAGTATGTAATATTGTGTGGTTGGGGTATATAAGTTTGAGGTGCGTTTGTATGTGTTTATATATTATATATGTAAATGACAGTGTTCTACTCTGCTAAGACCTCTCGTTTTTATAGAATACTTCCTTTCGTAACTTTCTCACATCTCAATATCGCTACTCTAATGTAGCTATTTTATTATTATATTATTTGCTATGTGGTGCAGAAAGAATAAATTGAATTGGATATACGTGATCAATCCGTTTGATTGCGTCAGTGTAATTACTATTCACTTTTAGAAATACACTCTTGTCGTTTAACAAGATACAAAGGTGTGCCATTGGCTGGTTTCAATGTTATTTCTGAAATATATTGTAAGTCACTCCCGGGAACGATCTTGAAATCAAACGTACGAATTAGCTTGGATAGTATCACCTTGGCAGAAATCTGTAGAAGAAATTAGACGTTAAACGAATAGAAATAATATGATATAATAAATTTATTGAATACAGTTGGATTAAATAATTAATATAAATGGCACAACACAACACAACACATAATAAACACATACTACAATGATGTACACAGTCAGGTAACGTAAATTTGAATAGAGCCAACGGTTTATTTATATATATAAATATATAATATATATTATATAGATATATAACCATCACCCTGAATAATATTAAATATATGTCTAAAACATATATTTTCAAATTATTATATGTATTTGTTTGTGTTTGTTTTGTTCCTGTAAAAGTGCCTTTCTAAATACTTTTTAATATACTTTATCAATATTTTCTTTATAATATGATGAATCAGTTAATATTTTACCAATATTTGCCGAACATTATGAAAATGACGAGGCTGCAGGTGGAATTGTTTCCGCCGTTAGTGAGAATACGGGACTGAGTGGTAGACAATTTTCCGTCTTTGACTTTTAATATAGATGCTTAATAAAAAGGGGAGAATGAAAGAGCGGACAAATTTCCGAATTCTGAAAATACTATTAATTGCATATAATTATTTGTATGACAAATATTACAAAATTTGATTTAAGAATTTCTAAAATATATTTTACCCCAATGTTCCCTCTTGATTTTGTTACCTAGAATTCGTATCATGCATATTTTTCAACACAATATTCAGCATATATTGATAAAGATAACGAATATTGAAAAATTGAAGATAAAATACATACTAAATTGTAAATAGTCATGTGTCTTCAATTGTGGAGTCGTTTCATATTTTAGTGAAATCTGACATGTTTGTTATAAATAGAGTACTCAAATGTGGACCAGTTCTTCAAAGTAGGCATGTATTTGAAAGCCTATTTAGTTAGCTTCAATATCGTACGAAAAGAATATCCCTCACATTTCAACCAAGGAAGATTTCGTTAGTTGCGTAAAAAGGGGGAGGTTAGAGTAACGAGAACACGGAACTGATAACACGGTACTAATGCTAAGTCAATGGGAGAAAAAGGATCATCCGCCCATGTTGTCTTTTGTATTAATCTTGATAACGTGAAATATTTAAACGTTAATATATTGAAAACATTATATATTTCAATTATGTTTGCTGCATATTGTAGAGTGTTATCAACGCTATGACATATTATTCGGAACTACATATTGTATAGTTGTTTATAAAATAATGTTTAGCATTTCCTGACATGCGGACAGTTTTAGTTCAAATTTAATAACATGTTGTTCCTAATATCATACAACAAGTTGTATTAGAGGCATCCTTGGCAAACTTGTGTAAGAATGATAAATATTTCAAGTTTACATAAAGCGACATATAGATATGTCTGCTTTAGGTTTGATCTAACGCTATTTTGAAGAGATACCACTTTCTGTCAATCTATTCATGAATATTTTGAAAAATAACTGCTAATGATCTTCACCATTTGTAATTTAGTTAGGACATTTGGAAAGCTTCGACTATTTACTTGAAGCAAATATATACGTTTCCTATGTTACCATGCATAGTTTTGAAATTAGGCTATAGAGGCTTATAAGGAGTAGTAGTAATAATGATGATTTATATAGCGATTTTCCTGCATAGGACCAAAGGTCACACGACAATGAGCTTCACATTCAAATACATATGGTATATAATAATGATACTAATAATAATAGTAAATATTTATAGAGCACTTTCATGCGTAAGACCAGAATGCCACAGCTCAAAGCGCTTTACAAACTAATAATATATAATAATAGTATCAATAATTATAATCAACAATCATGAATATATCTAAATACACAGTATATCAACCAAAGTGAAGTTTGAAAAGATGTTTTTTAGAGACCTCTTAAATTGAATCAAGGTATCACATAACTTGACACTCTCATGTAAATTATTCCAAAGTGTTGCAGCAGCAACTGCAAAACATTTACAGGTAGATGCCCCTCAGAATGTATGTGTTTTTTGCAAACGTCAATTACAGCTCCCCAGTTTGATTCTAGAATACTTTTTATAGTGGAGATTACTTTTTATGGTGGAGATTACTTACTAACTTAGATTGCATTTTGGTGTTAAGTTGAAAAAAAAATATTTTGATAAGTTACCTTTAGATTGAAAATGGACAATTAAATGGACGTGCCCCTCACAATGATGGTCACCGATTTTGGTGGTACTTTAACCAACAAAAAATGCCCTGTCTTACTATTTTGCAGTACTTTTGATAGTTAATAACAAATGGTGGTGATTTTCATTTTTCCCATTGAATTTCCCAACATGTATTGCCCCTCAGAATGCTGGTTTTCTATAAAAATCCATACAATTTTGTTCCACCATTTGAAAAACATTTGTTGTCTCATTGATTGATGCATTGGTAGTACATTTATATAAAAGTTCGCACCAATACGACAATGGAAGAGCAAAATGAGGCAATAAACATAAATTTGGTTTATTTGACTAATTTTACCCAGTTTTTGATCTGCTGTAATTACATGTAATCTACTAAAAAACTTGTAGTTTTGTGTACTATTACATATTTTATTTTATTTACGTACATCATTGGCACCCATAAATAGTCACAAATTACCAAATATATATATAATATATATATATATAGCAAGTTCTTGGTACCACAATATTGGGTATCACAATTGGGTACCACACTATTGGGTATATTTTAGTCAAATGTAGATTTACATATTGGCGTGTTTTGTATTAAAAGAAACTCAGTTGCATATAACATGTAATTTGTCAATCTACAGTATATGTGAGACATTATCATGAAATTTGAATAGAAAGCTGATTGATTATTTTCAATTAATCCTCCAACTAGATTTGGAATTATCGTGACCACAGCACTCCTTGTTGCCATACGGATATCACAAAACAAAGCCTGATGATCCGAAACTCCAACATCAATAACATATACATTATGAACAATATTTTATAAATCAGAACAGGTTATAATTAAGTCAAGAATATGAACACTTTGGTACGTGACTGATTTCACATGCTGAATCATAATGTAGGCCACAATATATCAATGATTTTAAGAGAGCACAATAATAAGAAATGACCATTACGGCTTCAAGAACAAAAAATATCTAAAACTTATTATGTACAGTATTTCTAGCACAAATAGTGTTTGAGTACTAAACTGGATAGTTTCGAAGAACACTTTTCAAAATAGAAAATTAATTTACATTACATATCCCATCTGAAGACTGATAGTATATTCTGTAAAGAAGAGTTAATATATGTCACTGATTATATAAATGTATGGCTACTTATTATACCAGCCTGAACATAATACTTCAAAGTGAATAATTATGGATATTTATACCCTTTGATAATTATAAATACATAAGTTATAATTCCATTTTTTAATTATTTCATTAATAAGTAGTCCGCACCCCTCAAAGTTTGGCCACACCTCTTGATATATTGTACGATCTCACTTCTCAGTTATACATATTGGTATGCTTTATCAGCTTACTTCTCAGTCGAAGTAGTTTTCTATAATGTTGAGTTCGACAAAGTTGTGATTTGTATTACATATGTATTACGAGTACGTGAAGTACGATGTCATTTTTAGGAGATTCCAGAACTCGAAAATATTTGTTTACCACCTCATGTGAACTTGTATTATAATTAAGTGAGCTCGTAAATAAAAATTGAGCTTGTAAATAAAATGTGAGCCCGTAGATCAACAACAGAGCTTGTAAATTCAAATATGAACTCATACATATATATATGGGCCTCATACATATATGACTTAGGGTGACATCACTATGTTATGAATACATTATAGCACACACATATATATATATATATACGCCTATGTAGTTCATACATGTCGTATAGGCCTCTAATATGTATGATTGATATAATATATGATCGATCAGTAAATTTATTTTCCTGGATTAAATAATATAAATAATATAAATAATATAAATAATGATAGTATATATATGTATAGATTATGTGTAAGTATATAATACACATGTAGGATATATGTGCATACATACAACACGTGTATTATACAATTATATATATATATATATACATACATATATACATACAAGTATACTGACGTGGCTATGTTTTAAAACATCATATATAGCATACAAATATCAGCATATAAGCCTAATAAAGTTCACACATGTCATGCATAGGCCTTATAATTCCATCCAACGCCACTATCTAAATTCGCTTGTAATTGGGTGCATATACTTACCTGCATACTTGTACCAGGGAGGCTTATACTGTTGTTATTCGACTGCTTCATGCTGTAATTACTCAACTTACTACCACATAGTTTATATATGTGTGGTGTAATATGTTAAATCAGAGATACAGCTGTTAACATAAAATACGCATGTTTTTTACCAAAATTCAATGTATTACGTGAAACTGGCTCAATGCAAAAGGCCTAGCCATGTGTCTTCTTGCTATTGAAATTCAGCTGGACTGCAGCTCCTATTTTAGCATTACCACCGGTCTCATTATCAAGATGAAAATTAAAATTACCACTCAAAACAGTGTTGCCAATAACGTGATCATTTACATACTGTAAAGATGAATCAAGTTCATCATAAAGTGTATGCTAGACATAGTGGATGGTGGCCGGTAGAAAATAAATGTTTAATAGATTCAAGATATAATTCCATATTCAAAACGGATTGATAATTGCAGAGCAGTTTTTAACTGAGATATTAAAACTAAGGGAAATTGATCCGTGGTAGGTGAAAATTGCAGTCGAAACGCCCCAGTTGAAGACGAACGGTCAGATACATCCAATTATGATTTACGTATAATGCAGTGAGTTTGATTCATAATCAATTTTCTAAGCTTCAATCAAGTTAGATTGAGATGGAGTATGATGCATGATTAAAATTTCTTAAACTTACCATAGAAAATTGTTATCATATGCAAATTATAAATCCCAGAGAGAATGAAAAGTAGTCATATTGGTATATGAATAGTGTTTCATTACACGGAGTTTGATACGTAATTAATACCCTAAGTTTCAATCAAGTTAGATTGAGATAGATTATGATGCATCATTGACATTTCTTAAACTTACCATATATAATTGTTGTCCTATACAAATCGTAGGACACAGTGAGACTGGAAAGTAAGCATATTGGTATCTGAATAGTGCATCATTACACTGAGGTTGATACACAGTTAATATATCAATCAAGCTAGATTGAGATGGAGTATGATGCATTTTAACATGTCTTAAACTTACCATGGAAAATTGTTGTCCAATGCAATTTCTAGGTCCCAATGAGAATGGAAAGTAGGCATATTGGTATCTGAATAGAAATGATAATGAATATGCCTATTAAGATATCTGCCCTTACACTAATATGCCAATACAAGGCATTTTATATGTTACGCTAGGTAATCATCGAAGATAGTATAGTGTCTAACAAAGTAACTTTATTGATATCGGATTGAAGTTATCGTATGGCAATATCAATGGACAAATAGTATTCATGTATCAGGCCATGTTGCCAGTCAGGATTGCTACTGATTAATTTGATTATTTTGTCTTATTTCTAGAGTGACGCAAAGGTTAGATCATGTGCCTACCAAGTCGGGACACCGAATAGTTATACCACATACGAGTGGGTTCGAGATAACTACAGTTTTCGTTCGATGACCTATTTTTTGTTCTTCGGAAATGATATAAATACAATGTTTTACAGTTATAATTTACAATAAAATCAAAACCGAAGCATTTCAATAAATATTAGCAACAGCTCATTCGATCAGCACGAAACTGTGCATACTTGTGTCAAATTCGAAGACCTATTTCATTATGTTATCGGATTTTTGATTTTGGTTCTACAACTGGAAATAACGGGATTTTAGTGGTTACCATGGCAACAATAAAAATCCAGAAACATTGCGAAATGCGCAATCATCTAATGTATATATCTGCCAAGTGTCAGTTTTTTCCGGCATATTTGAGAAATGTTGTAAAAAATAGGTAAACCTTACACCACAAGTTGGGGTAAGTACGTTTCCCTCACTGGGAAATGTCACGTTTCCCTGCAATCAAGGAACATATATCGAGGTTTCATAGTTACCCAGCCCCTGGAAAACTTCCACGTCAAAATAACAACATTTATCCAATCAGAAGCGACATCAATCGCGTATTCTTAACAACAGACGTATATCATACTGTATGATATAGGTATACCATGGGAAGATATGTTCACTTTGTTGTGTACATTATTGTACAATAGTGCCATTGTAAACATTGGTTCAAGGACGAAAATTTAAATAAAATAGCGGTGCCGCTGATTTTGAGGCATTGAAGCCGTGACTAAGGTGTCATTGTGATTATGTTTTCTACTGTAAATGTGAAATCATGTATGGATCCATATATTACTTGTGCTATCACTAGTAAATTTAATATTGTTTTCGTTGAAGTGAACTTGGAAGGCAAAGCGTTCGTGCCAAATAAGTTTTTGTTTCTTTGAGTTTATATATAATTCAATGTTATTCTGCAAGTGAGTGTATTTTACTATTTGCATTATTGTCCCAATTATATTGTCCCCTCGACAGGCGTTGATGGTGTGTGTAATTATATGATGTACAGTTGGCCTACCGTATTTTTCCACTGGGAAATTACATAGGTATACAGTTGTCATGGGGATTCCTATTGACCTAACATTAGTTATAATAATATTAGTTCCTTAAATTTGTCACCGTGAACAAAAAACTCAGCCTGAAAAATATAATTTGTGATGTAATTGTCTAGTTGTTAGTTTAGCAAAAAGTGAGAAAACTTGTATCATTACGTGTTTAACTTGTTTTTTATGTATTAAATGTTACATCACTTTCTGGGTGAAAGGTTTTTTTCCCTAATCTATTCGAGGTAACCTGTTTTCCCAACTTAGTGGGATGAAACTTAGCTGCCACCAATTTTGGGGGTAAACTTACCTTTCCTCATTTATAGGGGAAACCTTACACCAGAATTGAGGAAACATACACATTTCCTTGGTTGGAAAAAGTGTTTACCCTCCTTGGGTAACCTGCATATTTTCCACATGAGAAAACGAGAGTTTACCTCAGAAATTGGGGGCACCCTAGTTTCACCTGTTTTTAGGAAACGTTTCCCTACATTTTTTACAGTGTACGAACCAATCGTATCGTTTTAATTGTTACCACGGCAATACATATTGTTGTATAAATGACTGATATCGCTCATTCTCTTGCTTATCGCGTTACCAGTCCATTGGTATATAACATTATATTAATTAGTTGGTTTAATTAAGTCACCTAAATGTCATAATATATTATAGAAATATTTGCTACTCTAACACCCAGAATAGCTCCCATTAATTGGTACATGTTGCCCTATCACCTGATGTTCAGTGTACGAATGAACGAATGGATACCGTAATTATGATGATTTGAAAGATATGCCAGCTGAAGGCATCTATGAAAGACTTTGACATTGATAACACGTCTTGTGATACCATTACCATTAACCGTACAACATAGCGTGTCGCGATTGCCATGGGAGCAACATCGAACGAAGTTCGTTTCACCGCCGTTTGCAAAGACCAAACGTTTACCGCGTAAAGGCAAAGACTGCACCTGCAGCTATATATATCGTGACCATGCATATTACTTAAATCCGGTCCCCATTGTATACGAGGCACCACAAAGGCTAGCATTGGATTAATTAGCCACTCCCAAACAAAACGAAGACAACACCTTATAATTGTATCCCTTTGGTAAGTTTACTATTCGCATTGGCCGATCGGCCAATGAAGAAATATAAAACCAGTAGCTTTCTGACCGCATAATTTCAGCGGTGGGCTGTATTACATATGAAGTTGGCTACCTAGACTGCAGTGAATTATTACTAGACTAACGAGATACACACGCTAAATGTTGTTATATAAAATGTAATGTCAATGAAAATAGCACAATCGTAATTATTGGCAGATTTAGTATATAATCCAAGTTACTTTTGTTGGAAAATGTTCAATATTTGCCGAGAAATGAGATACAAAAATAAATATTATTTCGATTTTTCGAAAGATTGA
>JAODAI010248615.1:0-10248 GCA_027575025.1 Scotoplanes globosa | reverse complement strand
AGTCTATTCATCTATACAGACTTCTAAACTTATTCATTCATTCATTAAACTTATTCATTCATTCATTAAATAACTGATGGTCGTTGCTGACAGTCGTTGGTGAATAACCGTCGGTCATGTGATGCTATATTGACCAATCAGTGCGCACGATTTCAATAACCGTCAACTGCAGGTGGTAGAATGTTACATAACTGCTGCAAATTGTTACTGGGACATGTTTAGAGGGAACTAAGTTGCAGGATAACACGTTCTCTTATGTTTTTCTCAGTGCATGTCTTGTTGACGAGTCGCCATTAAGTTTAGAGATGCAATATATGACAAATGTGTCTGATTCTCATTTAAGACTCTCCGATTAGTATTGGTGCTATATATACACTCTAAAAATTAACTATGGTCAAAATTGACCATACCTTGGTTAACTGTACGCACCACGGTCAAACTGTCTAGGTATAGTTGCATACATAATTTGACCATAATGTATTGGGTCGTTGCATAGTTAACTAATGCATGGTCAAATCTGACCATATTTAATAAAATAAAATATGTGGATAATTGATACAAACTGACCAAATAATAACATAAAAGTGTAATTTTTACCTTCTCGGTTGCCTCTGTTCAGCTACGAGGACAAGGAGGTTCATTACATTATATATACTGTTCCACGTCACACGATGGGCTACGGTAATATATATCATTACTGAAGTCAAAATGCTACAAAATAGCAGGCTAAACTTAATTAATATCAATAAATCAACATTGCAAAGAACGGCTTCTGGCTGTCTGCAGGTGTGGGCAACTAAACAGTATATGATAGACTAAGCCATTTAAATCGTCTTACTGCTACCAACCAATATACTTTCTAAGAACACTCTAAAAACAGTGTTTAGGAATTAAACACTTTTCTAAACACTTTTTTGCCCCCACTTTCTAAACACGTTTGCATGCTAAACATGTTTAGAGATTGGACACATAGTGTTTATATATAGGAATTTTACATTTTGTAATAGCAGGCTAAACTTAATTAATATCAATAGATAATTGGTGGTGTCCATATATACCGCCAAAATGAATATATATAACCATATTATTAGTTAATTTGCCTATTTCAACAATTCAACTCTTAGAATTACATGACGTAGTTATATATATATCAATAATCCCAGAATAGCATCAACATATATTTGTCATGGTCAACGTCAGCATGATTCGCGTGACAAATTGAATAAATTTCACTTTATTTTAAGTTGTGGCAGGATGGTAATTACTTAGGGAAATATTGTTATATAGGTGGTGGAACTGTCTATCCCAATGTTTTTATTATTGTACAATTACTGGGGGCAAACAATATTTTGGGAGAGATGAGCAAAATAGAAAACGTGACTCGCGTGACAGATACTTTTGTCAAAAACTGACTGCCATACATAAAAGCTAAGTTTAGTAACCCTTACCAAGATAATTTTAATTTAATTTTATAACCATTTGTTAGTCAAGACATACCTTTTCATAAATATTGGAAAAAATACGAAAATAAATAATATTATGTCGTGTATAATTATATAGCTTGACTTGCGTGACGAAAAAACATGACTCGCGCGACGAGTATACAATTTATCTATTGATTTGACGGTGACAATTCACAGCTACTCAACAAATATAGTATTATGATAAATCATAATCATATAAAAAATGGGATCATTAAAGAGCCACATATTGACAGAAATTACAATTTGGTTAATATAGTGACTCGCGTGACGTCATTTGGTGAGACTAAATAATTAATTTATTGAAATACAAGGCTTATGCAGGTTAAATTCTTGATAAAAAATATTACTAATAACATTTAGCATATTATAGTGTATACATACAAACACGAAGAAGTAAATATCTCGTGTAACGAAATCCTCAAAATCTGACTCGCGTAACGCCCTTTACGTTGGATTATTATTCCAAAATATGGGCACTTAGGAAAATGTGATATGGTGTTTTTAGAGATCTTTACATGAAGACTCTTTGGCATATTATGATTAAAATAGCAATCATACCTAGGAGTAGGGTAACTTTTTACATATTTTCGTGACTCGTGCTACGAAAAATGGGGTTATTTGTCGAAGTTATTATACCCGCCCCAGCCAATGTCAAAAATAGTTTTAATTTCACTTTTATTATTTCATGTTATTAGATATATATTACTTTACATTTAGATATGTTGACCCAACTGTATTAGCTTAGAAATATTTTAAGTAAAAATATGCCACCAAGCCTGTGTTAGCAAAATTATAGCACATTTTCGTGCTACAACGCACAAAAGCGTCGGAAATTCAATTTTGCCTGTTCCAGAAGCCGCAAGTATGTAAGTTTACAAAAGTTAGAATCATTTAGAACATATTTTAGGTTGATTTTTTAGCTCAGAATGTTGACCTTACCGTAGAATTGACCATATACAGCTACCATAACTTTAACTTGTAACCAGAGCACGTTTGGACTGTTTGATTGTATCAGTATATGCCTTTATTTATGTTGGGTCGTAACTGCAGCAGTATTCTACAATTATGGATATGAATATTCGTATAAATGCAAAACCAAAAATATGCAATACTGCTATGGTAGCAATCAAAGTAGTGAGTTTTATGTTGGTATGTATAATATCTTCACGGTTGGAGAAGCAACTGCGTGGGGACGATCACCGAGATGCCTGTGTTTGAATCTCCGATCTTTTAAAATGGTCCAGGCCCTGGATTGGAGTTTGTATCGGCTTATGTTTTAAATGATCGTATCTTTGTTTTGATGGTGCGTGGTTGGTAATGTCTTATGTCTGTATGTGTTGACATCAGCAGAGGCGATATTTCATCACCGATACACTCTAAAAACCATTTGGTGAAATTTCACCAGTCGCCATATACCATATAGTACCCGCACTATACTAGTAGAAATTACCTGGAAATTGTATTGATTTAACCAGGATTCTGGTTGATCTAGCCAGGATTATGGTATCTTTCACCCACACCCGGGTTAATCAACCAAATTTGTCCTGTAAATATTAACAGGATAACGTGGATACTATATATATGAGCATGGAGCATGGTGAAAATTTGCCATGCAGGCGGTGTTGAAATTTCACCGCAGTTTTTAGAGTGCATGTAGCTAGTATACAGTTTTGAAGTAACGTTAAAATGTACAGTATTATATCAGGGATATGCTACTAGCATATCCCTGATTATATATAGAGTGTAGAGTGTCGAATATTGTAGGAAAACGTGACTATGGAAAGTAATAATCAACGGTGTATCGGTTCCTGTATGCTAACTTTCCACATTCCAGGTACATACCGAATACAGTGGCATAAATGAAAATCGCACAGAAATAAAATCTAGTTACACAAATGAAGCAAAATCACAAAAACATGAAGAAAGCAAAGTCGTATACACCGAAATAAATACCAGAAAAACAAACATAAGGCCATCGAAAAAAGCGTCATGCAAACTAAAAAAAGGAAACTGGCCAAAACGAAATACACCAGGCTGCAGAAAAAAAACAATTAAGACACATTTTTAAGAGATTTTGTATAAGTAACCCAAGTCTGACGCATTTTGCTTGGTTTGATTTGTAAGGTGAATTGGTATCGTGCATGGGCACATCAACTTATTACCTCTATGGTTTTCTATGCTGGGTTGAAACTGTTTTACTAACACATTATAAACCGTTATAATGATTGACTTATATGAAGAGCTTTGATTGGATCACGGTGACATTGATTGACCAATGAAAAGCATTGATTGGTTCACGGTGACATTGGTGGATCGAAGAATTACAGCGATTGGTTGACGTCAACAGTTATGACAGGTATCTGAGGATTACTGCAGAACCGATCTCTGGGGGGATCGTATTTTCACTGACAGCCAAACCGTTAGAGTTGATCCGTAAATGATAAAAATGACACACATTACAATATCATCAGCCATTTCAATATGTGACGGGTCCTATCAGAGTCGTTAAACCAAATCACAATATTCCTCTTACCAGTCAAATGAATAGTTCCAAGGTGTATATATAGGCCCATATAGGTGTATACTAGTGTACTTTATCTGTCTCCTAAAGGTATCATACCGGAGGATACAGTTACAATACATTAGTAACTTGACGACATATTATCCAGTATACATGTCGCTAAAAACGTGAGAAGAGCAATAAATAATTTAAATTGTTTTCTGCTATGTAGGCTGCAAGCGGCCATTTTGAATTTGGGTTTCGTGTACAGTTGTGTTCGCCGTGTTTAACATTAAACATTATTGATTGTGTGGTTGTTGTAGTGTTTTAGAGTTTGATGATCTATTTCTGTCATTTGAAGGATTTAATATCGCCACTCGCAACTTTCTCAAGGTATAGATCATTGGATTGCGATCCATGTGTGTGGGTTACCAGATGTAGCGACATTCAACTTATTTATCACTTATTACCCATCAAATCAAACATATTTTATTTACATGAAATGAATAAAAAATAAAAAATAAGTGCATGAATAAACCTTAAAAATAACTACATATATGAATCATTAATAATGTTACGGGCATATACAATATGAAGAGAAATAACCAAAGCCAAAAGTGACGTACAGGTCTACTTGTGTGGCAGATAGCTATATTATAATTATAGCCCATAACCGGATACATATTTTGTTTATTATTTACCACCAGACATTTAAGTACACATATGAATCCGATAATATATTCACTGACGTATGGCATTGGCACATACCAATGTCAGTTTGAGAGTCTTTCCAGCTGCAAAATGGGGGATGATTCGGCATCGAAATTGTTTTTGTCTGGACTAGATAACAATCTAGACGTGACCTAGTAATTAATTTAATAACTGACAAGTTTAAGATGTAGCTTTTTTATTGTTTCGCTGGTATAGATTGCGTTCAACGGCTCATTTCCAACCTTCTGGCAGTTCAAGAACTTCAGTTTGAACATAAAGATTAATATTTCGATACTGAAATAAAGCTGGAATATGAAAATGTTAGCCCTTATTTACACGAGGGGGGGGGGGCATGCTCATTCCCTCTTCAACAACATTTTATATGTTTGAATCGCAATCGCTCGGGATATGATTTTTCCTTATATGACTTTTTCTCTACTGTCTTGCACACATTTGGCCACCATTCCAGTCCGTATTGGATCCCCCCCCCATCATGTTGATGTCACATCTAAACGAAATTGGTACGTTTTAAAATTGGCATTTTTGTGTATGCCTAGCCTGTATATTTATGCATATGAACAACGTTTGTAGGTGCTGTAACACTGTCCGTATGCCTACATGGAATAATATTTAATTTAATGGGCAGGTCTGAACTTTTCGCCACATACATTTGTATTTGAAACAATAACATGTAAAACATATAACAATAAAATACAATAGAATAAAAACAGCTGAATACATAATTATAGAAAATACCTATAAAATCACGAAAATACTCAAATATCACGTGATTGCCATTTTGTCATCCATAACAGGTCGGAAATGTATTCCTAATATAGGTTTTGCCTTCTGTGTAGCTTAATTGCATTTAATGTCTACATTAAATATTTAATATAAACATTAAATCGATTTATTGGGGTCCATTAATTGTATTTAATGTCTAGTTAAATATTTGATGTAGACATTAAATCGATTTGGAGCATTAATTGTATCTAATGTCTACATTAACCATTTAATGTAGACATTAAATCGATATAATGGGGGCATTACATGTATTTAATGTAGAAATTACATATTTTACATGGCCACGTAAAATGTTTAAATATCAGCTATCTGATTGGTCATTTTAATGTCTACATTAAATCGATTTAATTGGGGAATTAATTCGAATTAATGTCCACATTGAATAAGCAATTATGTTCCCCACGGCCAGCCACACACATATGCCCAATCCACTATATTATCAATACTATAGTAGTAGGCTGAGTCAATGGTAGGCCATCTATGGTAGGCCATCGTGCTCATAACGCCATGGTGCCTTCACGTTCTATAAAATAGATACGCGAACCATAAATATGGATACGCGAACAATAAATATGGGAACGTGAACTACAAATATGGATACACGAACCATAAATAAAGATACGTGAACACCCTTTACCATTCACGTAACAATGAGTATCAACGTGAATGTAATATCATAAATACCTTCGAGAAACGTTCAATTGACCAATCATATTTGCTGTTATATGAGCTTAATTTGAATTAACAGTGTACAGTGTATTACTGTACTGACAGTAGGCCACCCTCCTCCTCTGAAGCCGCTGTTGTAGGCTATGGGTTATATCAGGGATATCCCTGGTTATATGCATAGCTATCATTGCTTACAGCAGTTGAAGCTCCCTGTTTTAATACAGGACTGCGCATATGATCCGTGTGTTACGTGGTCCAGTCTTTACAAATAAACCTATTATAAATAATATGCATTTTACTTGACCGTCGGCCTATTCCGTTACTGACTATGACACACACCCACAACTAAAATGATGGGGTGGCAATACGGGAACATTTCAACATAGTGACATATGACTGCAGCCGATTGCATTTGGGACAGACACCTGTTATTCAGAGTATAGTATATCTCACTCCGTTTCCTTGCTAATTAGGCCTATTGATGGGACCCGGCCTAAATTTGTCTAGATCTATTAATCAACATGTGAATTTGCTTCTTCAAAGCCGGTAGTATTGCAAACTGTATTAACAAGGCTGCTGAATGCCTATTAATGACATAAATAGTTTCGGCATGGTTGATTAATACAGATATATAAGCCTACTCTGTATATCGCATATCATATATGAAACGGTTCTACAATATGCAACACTCTTAATTTAATAAACTCAATTATGATTGAATAATATTTGTTCACATAGATACGCGTTAGATGTATTGTTCATGAATACTAGTTTGGTATTCACGTTCCATATTTATATAGTTCACGTATCCATATCTATGGTTCGTGTATCCATATTTGTCGTTCACGTTCCCATATGTATTGTTCGCGTATCCATATGTATGGTTCGCGTATCTATTTTATGGAACGTGAAGGCACAATGGCGTTATGGGCACGATGGCCTACCACAGAGTCACGTCCGAAGATGCGTTGATAAATATGCGCCGAAAGGCGTCTAGCTAATGCAATTAGCCTCGTATATTCGACATGCTCTGTAATAATATCCCTCCACCCAATTCGTAGAGTGGACTACGTTAGTCAAAGGTTATAGTAATAAACACCGTTTTCCGTTTTGGCTAATTTCTAGTGATTGTTTACAAGCTTTAGAGAAAGTATAGTATATGATTATTTGTTGTTTAGTTGATCAATGTTGGAGCATCTATCCAATACAGCTAGGGCAAAGACGTTCTCTAAAAATAAGTACGCTCCCATTTGGCATCCGATTAAAATGTCACCTCAACCAATATGGTCCAACAGCCCCCTAACTACCAACAATTCGATTTTACTTCCATCTGTCTTAACGCTCACCCTTTTAGCAATCTCCACGTGATATATACACAACCCTATTTGAAAGCCGCCCTTCATCTGTGCGTTCCACGTGCCCGATCCACTACCATATATTATCAATGATATGATGTTGATAATTATCGGAGAGTGGACGCTGTTAGTCAAAGTTCACTGTAATAAACACCGTTTTCCGTTTGGATCAATTCTAATGATTGGTTACGGGCTTTAGCGAGAGGCCAGTAATTGACGTTTGATTGACCCATTTTGGAATATATGCAGGACTGGGGCAAACATGTTCTCCCAAATTAAGAACGCAGAATTGGCGAGTTCCTCTCCTGTACGGCATCCGATTGGTTTCCTTCTAGTCTTCGTCAACTCAATTGCTGGTAATTACTTCTGTCGAAATTACTTCACAATTGATTCAGGTTACCACGTGTGTAGAGAGTATGACTGAAATCAAACAGGCCGCTCCAAAAAACCAATATCCGTCTGCTGTGAAAACTTCTCCCGCGCTTTTGCTTCGTCGGCCCCGACCGGAAGCTGAGTCGCTTACGACTGCGGGCGGTTTTACCTCATTTCTCCTAACTTGTGACGGAAAATGAGCCAACAATTGGCTTGTTATTTAAGGGAACGGATAATAGGCCTGCCACATTTCGTAGGAAGTCCTTATGAACGGTTCTTAGCGGCTGGTGAATCGTAATTACTCGTAATTCTTCCTCGAAATGTCGCCTTTCCAGCAAGGAATTGGGTAAGATTAAATCCAAGGGGTGTGTATAAATAACACGTATATGGGCATATGCAATAATCCAAGCAATGTGCGCGGAACGAAAATTTGAAGTTATTGGAGAAGTTAATGTCAATACAATTGGCAATTTAACCAATTCTAGATGAATGTATAGTAGTCAATCTATATTTTCAAATAGACAGGTTGTTAAATTTCAAAAGAACGTGATGTATGTACGTTGGTTACTTTTGGTATAAAATTCAAATAAAGAACATTGCAAATTGCATGTACAAATGTAATATTGAAATTCGAGAGGCAAACACTTTCTATAATACAATATATAGGGTATCTTTTATTGATAACATTTACACATTGTGATTATCTTAACCTTGACATATACGGTAATAAATTAATAACGAAAACGTAAATTTGACAACTACTTATATTTACAGGTAGGCGAATAACTATCTGCGTCATACACAAATACACATTTATTACTTATTAGTATACTCCGGAAAATTGAATATATATATATACATATATATATCACATAAATATATGAAGTTGTTTAACGTCTGTCAAGCATATATTACATTGTCCTGATTTCAAGTTGTGAGTGTGTTAGATATACTATATATAAATATTATATATATGTATCATATATATTATGTATATATATATATAAACATACTATATCATTACACATCGACTGGCTCATTGCTGCATTGCCTTGGCACACAGCATTTTCGCGCCAAAATATGGCGGGAAAATGGCAGACACTTAAGCAAATGGGCCTAAAAGTTTTGGCTAAAAGTTATGGCTAAAGTCCCCCATTCAAAATACTAAAAGCTTTAATAAATAATATTACCGATTTCTTCATAAGTTCTTTATGAAACGTGACAAGGTAGGTTAGAAGACTAGTTAAGAACATTTACATGGCAATCTGGACGAATTTGCAACAGGTATATTTTGACCTATTTTGTGTACGATTTGCATACACATATTTTTCAAAATCTGAAATTAACCCATACAGCTGTTCTATGTCAATTCGATGTAAAGAATTCCCTAAAAGGAAATGTTGAATATGTAACAAAACCTGTCTAATCATTGTTTTGATAGTGTAGTAATATTTTACATAGGGACCAATCGATTTAAAAATAAAATGACTAAACACTGATTATTCATAAGATATGGTGACGTCATCACTCTAGACTTGGAGCTGTAATATTATGTAGGGAATTGATAATATTAAACATAGTTCGTATACAAATTAAGCATTGTTGTAGTCTATAATATATTTAAAGATTGTATTGGTTAACTTTTTAAATAGTTACTAATAATTAGTTGATAATCACAAACATATATTTTGAATGTGTGATACTATAAATTAGTATCAATTTAATTGGTGAACCCTTTCATAATAATATAGTCGCTCAATTAATCGACCAATCACGTGCGAATCTATTATTTTGTCAAAATTGAATTTGAATTCAACTCCTATACTTTGTAGATTATTATAGGTGTGTTATTTTATTGTCCTTCGAAGATAAGTAATAATGCAAGGCCTGTGATTTGTATGTTTAGTGCAATAGGATTGAAAGGAATTACGAGATATAATGGCCAGAAGAGCAATATTACATATATCCACATTCAGTTCAGTAATTGTAACGTCAATGGGAGCTGAAATGAGCCACTAACTTTGCATTCGATTTGTAATGAAATGTATTGCCACTGGTTATGATTATTAGTACGACTGGATTGCGAAAGCAGTGTTCTGAGACACGGGGGTTGGCGATTAGCAAGAAGGCCGCTCTCGGAGAACAATCCAGTCGTACTAATACTCCCTCCAATGGCAATCAGAAATGCAATAAGCCCCGATGTCAGTTATATCTACCAGATCGAGCATTATACCATAACATTCTACTATCTCTTTACACCCCTAGTCTGTGATGCAATTCCTCTAACGTTATTTATCTCCTGTATTGTAATTATTGTGAGGAGGGTAACTACGTAGGCGAAACGGGCACAAAG
>JAODAI010248504.1:0-10248 GCA_027575025.1 Scotoplanes globosa | reverse complement strand
TTAGCCACCATGTGATCTACGGTGAGATGGTACTTAGCCACCATGTGATCTAGGGGGGATGGTACTTAGCCACCATGTGATCTAGGAGGGATGGTACTTAGCCACCATGTGATCTAGGGGGATGGTACTTAGCCACCATGTGATCTAGAGGGATGGTACTTAGCCACCATGTGATCTAGGAAGGATGGTACTTAGCCACCATGTGATCTACGGTGAGATGGTACTTAGCCACCATGTGATCTAGGGTGGGATGGTACTTAGCCACCATGTGATCTAGGGGATGGTACTTAGCCACCATGTGATCTAGGGTGGGATGGTACTTAACCACCATGTGATCTAGGGGCGATGGTACATAGCCACCATGTACACTACCTGTCCAATTACAGATAGCACATATGCTCACTCGATGAGCTGTCTGTAATTCGTACATGGATTTGGTATGGTATTTATATTTGTAAAAAAATTGCAGATATCCGATCCGATGTTTGAAAAAAAATGTAGTTATACTATTCAAGTAGTACAAAAACAACCACTCCATGCTAGTATAATGGTATATATATTGAAAAGAACAACCACAAAAAATGATTGTACAGGAAGGAGTGTAGGGCTACATACAGTAGGGTGTGGCGTAGTAGTAAGCGCTACGCTCTTGCACCACTGCGACCGGGGCTCAATTCCCGATCGGACATGCAACTGGGATGATCATGTCTACAACTAGAGGTTTTACTCCGGACACTCCGGTTTTCCCCTCTATCCCCTTGTCCGTTCGTTGCGCCACAGGGCCTTCTGGAAGAGTAGCCAATGGCTAAAGAAGTTACCCTGACATGAAATGTTGAAATAAAATACACACTGCTATACCAATTTTGGGTTCTAACGACGGTATCTGTTCAGATTCAGGTACTATGGGTGGTCTTAGTCAAAGCCCTGAGTGATATTCAACTTTCAGGCAGTCAGCGGTGGCGCTATACAACTATTAAGACATGTAGTGTGGTGTAAAGGTACCGATGTTGACTGATTGACTGGTCATATGTGTGTAAATGGACAGTGAGGGAAACATAATACAACTGGGTTATGTTACTGCAGCTGTCTCGGAGACTCCGCAAATTGATTATAATTATACTTCAATAGCTTCAGGATAATTGAGACAATATTAAAATTGTGGGTTAAATAATTTGAATCAACATCAATTTTGTGCCGAACTACTATATATTATTTAATTGACATTTTCCCAATAAATATAATTACCAATTTGATTGGTTGGTTGTGCTTAATGGCTCATTTATAACCTTCCGGTTTAACGGCGCTGTCCTCAGATAATTTTTTCCTAGTCGAGGATCACTGGATTGTTGACCATGCTGCTCCAATCCCTTACGCTGAACATCAAGCGAGAAGGCAACATGAACCATTTTTAAAGTCTTTGGTATGACCTGACCTCCAGTGGTCTGGAACCCACACGGGGCACGGAATCACTATTCTGTCTCCCGGCTTACAGGCGGATGCTCTAACCATGACCCCAGGTAACCGAACCACTGACCATTTCGACATCTCCATTTTAACTACACGTAATACTAACCGTATCACTAACTGTCATATAAATAAGCGCTTGCATGAGCTCATTTGCATTGATCACGGACGACTATAAAGTAACAGGAAATAAAATTATATGTACAGTATTATATATGCATTACCTCTAATTGTATGAAGTATATATAGTTTTTATGCAAGAGCGACATGAATGCCACCTGGTATCAACGTGTCAACATGGGATAAGTTATCCAGCAATAGAAGTGATTGGATAAAGGAGGTGACTATGAGACTGAAAATGGGAGAGGAAACAATACGCAAGAATGCAGACGAAAAAAGTGCTAGGCGTAAAGAAAGTCAGAGTGCCACACTATCAGCCTCTATCTACATTTTCGGTAAATGCAACCGGGACTGTCATTCCGGTATTGGGCTTTGGTACTGCGCCCTGGGCGTCTTTTCGACGGATACAGGCGCATTATAAATATTCATTATTATTATTTACAACCACCAAAAGCAATGCATTACCATTATAGGCAATCAACAGGGAGGGTGCTACTCCATAGTCTGAAAGACTGAAGGATGCCTACTGTCTCTAGTTTTACAAACCAGAGTAAATTGAAATATGCTGTTGCGGAGAATGGAATGCTTTAATTAACACTCGTATAGTAATTGTTGAGAAAATCAAAAGTGATATGGAATGCTAATTTGTGTACCGCGTACACATGCAGTTATTTTGGTATGCAGAACATATTTTGGAATGGTGGAATATTTTAACATTATATATATATATTGTAATAAGTGTGTTTAGAATTATTTGAAAAAATATTTTACCTAGTATATGCAACCGAAAATTGAATTGGGCTTCGGATCGGGTCAATATTTTGTAATATCGGTAACACGTCAGAACAGAACGTTTTTCCCATTTTTTTCCTGTTTCTCTAAAGTTTTTTATTTATAAAACTTTTCTAACCACAATTTTATGAAGACAATTAGCGTGTATTAGTCATGCACTCCTGCATAACGATCTATTACGTTGGTTGTACCTTGCTATATAGGAGTGCGTGCCGTTATTCTAGCATGGAATGTTTGGTTTGTACACACTTTAGTAACTATATTACCCCCAGAAGGTTTAAAAATCAGCAAGAAGTGATCATTTCGGTTGAACACCAATTTTGTCTCTCCCTTACATTATAAGAGCAATTATATATTAATTGATTGACTGAATAACTATGTTTGTAACGCTGCAGTTTAACAAGCACCGTCCTTGGGAGTTTTTGCTAATCGGGTTCACTGTGGCCGAGCGGATAAGGTTGGTGGCTCTAGCAGCTTTGAATCTCAGCAACTGAGAGATCCAGGGTTCGAATCCCGGGTCGGGCCTAGTAGTGTGGGTTCTTCATCTGAGAGCAATCACGGTTTTCCCATGCCAGAAACTTTCTCAAATTAAAAAATCCAAATTTGACTTCAAATTTATAAATTGGATGACCACCCGAAGTTAAGTTGTGATTTAAAAGACTTTGCTTCTCCCATTTAGGTGGTCGCTTAGTGTCGTAAAATTAAATAAGCCTTCCAGGCCGATTATTATTATTATTTATATTTCCAGTTGGGATTACTGGATTGTTTGACCTTGATCCAATCTCATATATTTAACATTAAGCATGAAGACAACATGCACCATTTTTAAATTCTTTGTGGGCAACCAATGACCCTACCAGGGAGACAGAGCTCAATGTCTATAATAGACGGGGCGATTCCTCCCCCGTAATGTTCAAGCTGGCTCCCGTAAAAAAGTACGGATGCATTTTTTTCTTATTTTCTAAACTAGTATTATACCCATAAATGGTTATGTTACTAGTTGTAGTATCAATTTTGTAGTGTGGTTTAAGTTAAATGACAATGTAACATGTGTTTTTGTATTGCTATATATTGGAGTAAAAACAAAAAAGCTCACAAAATACCACATTTTTCCCGTCTTTTTTCAAAAGAGCCTCCGTAAATTAAAAAGTATTTTGGACACTGCCAGAGCTACACCACTGAACCACAGTGGCTACAGAGCAATCAAGATAAAATGTCTTGCTCAAAGACATATGTCAAAATGAGCAGCAGCAGCGCTGAGATTCAAACCGTTTATCTCACAATCCACTGGCCAATCTCGACATGTCTCTTTTAACTTAACATGAATATCAACTGTAGGACTAACTTTCATATAGGCACTTTGAACTCATTTGCATAGATTACAGGTAGCATGGTTGTACCAAATTCCGATCACTTGAAACAATACGTAAGGAGATATTATTTTTAGCACTAATTACTCTTTATAACATCCTCTTTCACTCTGCACTGCATATGCCTTGAGCAACAAAACTTCTTAAAAAGTCACATAACTTTAAATGCAAAACGATGTCAACAAAATATCAGAATTTTCAAAGTGTACCAAAATCCGATCACTGTGGACTAATTTGTAAAAAAATGATCTTTTTGATCATTGTATTAAGATTTCACATCATGCACCAAGCTAGAACACTTCTTTACTACCAATATCACTCCCAATTTAATGATTTTGATTTAAAAAAAATAGTGAAATTAATGTTATAAAAATTAGTGCTTCAAGCATTTTTTTAAATAAGGTTCACAGTGATGAATATGAAAAAAATATGATAATTGAAAAAATAAAATATCAAAAGTAGAATTTTACCGACCATGGCTTAAAATAACATTTAAAATTGGCAAAAATCTTTCATATTTTTCAAAATATTCGCTGTGATCTGAATTTGATACTGATCGGAATTTGGTACGTCCACTATAACTATAAAACAGTAGGAATAGTAGTGTAGTTACAGTATTATATATATGCGTTACCTCTAACATCATATGTTTTGGGCGACTATATAAACAAACCCAGAGTAGATTGAAACACGGAACGGAGGAGAATGGAATGATTTAATTAACACCCGTAATAATTGGTAATCAAAATCAAGTGATATGGAATACTTTGGAATTATGGAAATGGTGGAATGTCTTAAAATTATATATCTTTATAAGTGCAAATAGCTTTCAAGGTGCTTAATAAGAGTAAAGAAATCTTGAATAATTAGATGAATACGATTTATAAAATTAACTTAATATCAAGGTGATAGAATACAATTCTCATTTATGATGGCAACTTTTTATTCAATAATTGGATTTAATTTTAAAAAAAATACAGTTGTAATACAAATTGAATACAATTAATTACAGTGAAAAACTGTGTCATAATTGCTCTATTGTAATATCTGAATACTGGCCTAATTGAACAAACGATTGTTACGTTTTCTGTCCCTTTTAACAATGGGGCTACACACATAGAGAGAGATAATTGCTTAACGGCACTTCAACATCGAGGTTATATTAGTGCCAGATAGGTTAATTATTTTCAAGTCACAATATTAACGTTACAAACAAATAAAAGGAATGACCATCCAAGATAACTCCCTACTCTTTACGAAAAGATGGCCAGACCAGAATAACGAGACAGATAGTCCTGCCCCGAGACAGCCACTTAACGTCCTCATCCGGTGGACGCCCCTCACCAGATTTCACATAGAGCCACCCAAAGCCTTTGATTTATTGGTACCGGTAAGAGAGAACAATAATGATTGACTTGCATAGCGCCCAATGTATACATGGATATTTAAAGGTACTTCACAATTATTACCCTGGTTCGCGGTGACTTGTGAACCTATATATGAACCATTAGATGCACACTTTTCAAACAAGTTCATTCCCGACACAATAGTGCCTCAAGAACGTGTCCCCTGGAGACTTCCCATAGCAGCTGCCACATAACGATGCATCATTATAAACCACACATCACCTCGCAGGTACCCAGCTATATATACACGTGGGTGTAGTGAAGCTATCATGATAAACTGTCTAGCCAAAGTACACATGTATGCCAAGGCAACAAACAGCGGCATTATGATTCAAACCGCGATCTCACAATCACAAGGCCATTACCAAAACCACAAGGACATCTCAACTTGTCAATTCCACATTATGATTCCTGTGATCGATCCCAAGTGGCAACACATTTTGGTAACTATTTAGTCAATAATTGGATTCAATAAAAGTTGTAAAATTTTGCTTAAATCTTTATAATATTTTTTTTTCTTAAAACGTTAATATTTCTATTTGTAAAGCTGGGCACGAAAAGTCACTTGCAGAATCAAGTAAATACCTGAAAAACTTGTCTGAATGATGGTTTGCTCTGTTTCCTGGTCATTTTCATGAATGGGGATAACACATGTCGACAGAAAGTCTTTCATATACCGGTTAGAACCAGCTACCAGATTCAACGGATTAGTTCAGTTCAAGGTCGTTGCAACCGTTTCCAGATCTGATACTCATCCACCGTGACATCGACAAGAAGCTTCGGATCTTCAAACAGCGCAGTGTTCTGATCGAGACACGACTGCAAAAGTATCGTTGCCCTTCGGTTGATCGCGCCCAATTCCTTGGCGTGATTCCTGCTCAGCGTCGGTTGCTGATTGCGCGGGTGCCTAGCCTTCCGAGAGAGCGCCCTCTTTCTCGTTCTGACCTTACGAAGCGTGCCGGCGGTCAGGATCCGCGTCTTTAGTAAGTTCCGCGCCAGTTCCGTAAGTTCCCCGTGACGGAGGAAGTGAAGCATGGCAGTCTTGACCCGCTCCGATCGGTAGGTCTGCATTGTCGTCACTGTGAATGCGATCAGCGCCACCAGTCTGTATCACGTGAGGTGAACCATCATGTAGGAGGACCAGAGCAGCGTATCCGTAGGACCGCCGACAGGAGGCGTCAGCTGACCGCCGAGTCTGGCGTTGACCAATGAGAGCAGAGCAGACGTGTGCGTGTGGAACGCGGCGAGGGTTCCGCTGAAGAGCATCCATCCGAGCCATGACGTGGCAGCCAGGATCGTCAGGAAGAAGGGCGACGAGGACAGCAGTTTCCGAGCGGTGCGTTCCACAACCGTCCCGAGATGAGTGAAGAGTGAGATCAGCCGGAGGACGGAGAGTTGTCGGAGTAGAACAAAGAAGATGGTGATAGCAAGACTGGACGTCAGCCACGAGGTCACCATCCAGAGTCGAGACAGAGAGTCGTATTCAGGCGACTGTAGACTGACCGATAGGCCGGTCAGTTGGCAGAGTGCCAGGCACACGGCGCTGCCAATCACGCTGACCAGGCTCAGCAGGCCGATGATGCAGTCGGTGGCGCCGTAGTAGCTCCGGCCCAATCGGTGAAGCCGACATACTTCCCGAAACAGGAGGATAACGGCGGAAACAAACACCGTATCCTTCAAACCCACGACAGCCCAACCCCCAAGACCCTCCAATCCGCCTACTCCAAAACACCGGACGTCGACGGTCGGCACGAGATATCCGGTCGGTGAAGCCTCCAACATTGTTATGTACTGCACTTTAGCATTGAATGAATATCATGCATGTATTATATTAGGATAGTGACGTCACACGACAATGCAACCTGGACCTAAGATGGTCGCACAGTGAATATCTGTGTTCGTTAATAAAGCAAATACGGTACCAAAACCAGGACCGAACTCTACAAAAGTATCTACCGTTGTTTATTTAAATAGCTAATTACAGCCTACTATATTTACCGGCATTATAACTATTGGACAACCGCCGAGATACATAAAATTCCTGATGAAGGAAGTTCTTCCAGCATCGCCATGGCTGGGTTTCTTGGCCAGCATGACCCAAAGTAGTTTGCATTTGTCGCCTCCACATGCGGAGGATTCTGTTTTACCTTCAACAGTATTCTCTATTGAAGCCGATCCGTGAATTCTCTGAAAGAATTAATCCTTTGGTGGACTTCTCGACGCAATGTCCTGAAGGGCACGTGTCTTTCCAGGATCTTTGTGCGCTAACCTCAATAATGACGGACGTTTCTCTATCGGGCTGGGGAGCCTCCTGGGAAGACAAGACAGCGGCCGGCACTTGGATGGTCCAAGAGTCTTTATATTGTATAAACGTCTTGAACCGGAAGCAGTCTGGAGAGCGATCTTCTCTTGGTCGACCCTGCTCCGGGGATAAAAAGTAACGTTTGTTACTCAAACACACAACAGCAGTGGTCTACAGCAGTGGGGAGGGATGAACACACTCTTGGACGTTGTGCCGCCTGGCGATGGTTCTTCTTCTTCACTGCCAGGAGAACGGCATTCGTAATGAAAGCAACACTAATACCTACGGACTTGGCTCATAACATGTGCGTTGTAAGGGACAGGAAATATATATTCATTCATTCTAACAGCTTAACCCTTGTAGGACGAGTCCGGTCTTATTGTGGGAGAGCTTTGGGATAAAAAAATTCTCTCATATGTTTCTTTTAAATTTTACTCCTAATCACAAAAATATAATTGCGTACTCGATAGTTGCAATCATAGAGCTTGGGGAAAGCATACTTTAACAGGCACTATGGTATATTTAAATTTAGCAATTATATTCAGTCCTTTAAGGGTTAATAGTTATGCTTGTTAACATTACAAGTATTGATCGTATCTTGAGATCTGTATTTCAGATTTATGTCCGTTGGAGCTATGAAATACTCTATTCGATAAAATCCATCTAATATGTGACACATGGTCATTCTGGCCACGAAGGTGGCATATAAAGTTATATTTATATACATGTAGGCCTGTCCAGATCCTTTGTCCAAGATTATAAATGAATACCTGAAGTTGAAAATATAATTTAGATATCTAAGGAGCTAAATTACAGTAAGTTGCGTATGATTTTCCAATACAGATAAAATTGTTCCAAAAATTGAATATCTGTTTTTCACTTTTTCAAGAAAATAAAATGTTTCCAGTTTTTTGGTTGTTGTACAAAACAAAATGTTTGGTTCACTCAGGTACAGGCCTGCACATATATACCTGTTTCCTAATGTATTGTATGTGTATAATGTACACAAACACATCTTTTCTTTGAATCTTTCCTTCCATGTTGTCTTCGGACAGTGACCTCTAACTTGACCACCTGGTGTCTAAACACATCATGCCTGGCATCAATTAAAAGATAAAATTGTGCTCATTTTAAGACTGTAAAAACATCTTCATGTGCAAAGTCTGACTTTCACAGCCCTTTGGTGGTGGACGGTCACTTATACACCATGGCAGATCGGGTATTATGTTGTCCCTTGGACATATTGAGATATTAGTATAAACTGAAAGATAACGCCGTTATAGCTTTATTCTGTTACCAACATCAGGAATATATTAAATTTCTAAGTTACTGAAATTTGTTTATCACATTGCTTTATAAATAAGCCACACAAATTATATATTTCGGAGGAAAACCCCTTGTATCTGAAAATTGATAATGCCAAAATAATACCCAATCTGCCGTGGTGTATGACATACATTGTGATGCACCATGGCATGTATGTAATTTTGTCCTTTGCTTGTTCTGGGGGGTATCTGCTTGATAAGGTAACCCTAGCTTTTCAGAAACCTCCTTTCACGATGTCATAATTTAGTATCTTCTTAATTACTGTTAATAATCATTATATATTATATTGTGAGAATGTGACTTATGTGAAAAATAAAGTTAAATAAAATAAAATCAACAGGTATTATTTCGGCCATTGGTCATGTTGAGATATTATAGTGTCAAAAGAAAGAGGAGACCATTATCCTTATTTTGATTCCAAAATGAAGAAAATATTATTTCCAAAGTTACTGAATTTGATTAATTGATTTGGTCATATTCCATTGCACATATATATGATATACTTTTAAGGAAACCCTTAGACTCTATCTCAAAATGAAGAATGCCGACGACATAGTACCCGATTTGCCGTGGTGCATCACATATGTACAAGGCACGTACATGTAAGCCCAAGGTACTGTACTTTATGGAATAAAAAGACAGAAGACGAGGTCAGCATAATAAAAATGTCATTTTATTAAGACTAACATCTTTATATACTCTTGTCACTAATTTTGGTTTAGTAATTTGCATGAACGTTGTTTTTCTTTTATTGTCAGATATTGGGTGAGTGCACCTCTACAAACATGGCGGAAGGGCCGGGCCTGGCAACTGATGAATACCTCGCCTCCCAGAAAGTCATCTTCCAGCGTATCGCCAGTGCAGAGGTTCTCAAACTGGCCGGTAACGGGTTCTACAAGGAGAAGAGTTACAGGAAAGCCATCGGCAAGTACCACAGGGCTTTGTTGACCGTCAAAGACATTGCCCAGCGGTCAAGGGGCTCCATGATGCAAAGCATTATGGGTATCGCCGATACGACAAAACCACTCACGGCAATGGCGTCTGACCGGGTTCACAAGATTGAAGTCAGCTGCTATAACAACCTGGCAGGTAATGTGTATATTTAATTTGCAACTATAAAAATATTAATTGGGAACTTGCTTACCAGGCAGTGTATGTATTAAGATTTTTTTCTGTTTGTCAAAATGCAGTGCCCTGTATGCACCGATTCTGAATAATCGTTAACCCTCTCGCTTACATGGTCGTCGATCGACGAGTTGCACCCAGTTGTACAACCCTCTATTATTACAGCCTGTGCTCGCCGTTTGGCGAGTTAGAGATGTAACTGGTATTTCAAAGGCTCTGGGTTGAAAAGGGCCAGGAAACCTAATCTATCAATGAAAATATATTACTATTATATTTGATCCAAGTTGGATCTGGACCCTTCAAAGGAAACCAAATCCCTATTACCCGAAGGTCGACGAGCCCA
>JAODAI010248393.1:0-10249 GCA_027575025.1 Scotoplanes globosa | reverse complement strand
GAGGCAAATAGCCACACAACGCTGCCCAGGCGCTGTGTGCGGTGTTACATCAGAGTTTTCCTTCTCCTAGATGGACTGCCGACCAAAGCTAAGGAGCCCCATCTACCCCATGTATGCCTATTGTATTGTTTTAGGTCGTATGTATTGTGTTGTTTTATTTTTTGTATTATATATGTCTGACAACAAAATCAGACGTATGCAATACATTATATGTTAACCAATATACAAATAACAGTGTTACAACACCGGAAGTCATTATCCACAAGCTTTACTGTACAAGCATATGCAATATTTGCACATTTTTATAACATACCATTTTAAAATTAATGTTATACCTACATGGAATGTTCGATCTGGAATGGAATGGTGTTAACATTATGCGCAAGACACGAAAGAAAAAAAGTCATGAAGGAAAAAATTACACGCTGAAAGGTTATGATTTCAACGTAAAAATAGAGGGAGCATTGTGCTCCTGTGTAAGTAAGTTTTCGTTTTCGGTAGTTTTGTTTTATGGTGGGTGGGGGTTGCGTGGTCGGTGGGGTTGATTGCACGGCGGGCGCGCGATTTCCGAACTCCATACAGCGCGTAGCGCATATGTACAGATTATTGTTTCCTTCATTGTAGAAGGGGGTGAGGAACAAGGATTAACCGTTAGGGTCACCCCTGTCCCTCACCCCCTTTTTTGTTTCACTCATGTTTATGTTTTCGGTAGTTTTGTTTGATGTTAAGCGCTATATAAGTATCTCAATCTTAGCCTTATAGGCGTGCAAACACGCGCTGGTGGAAGAGAGAATCAAATGCGACTTGCTCGGTGCACGTGAAACTCGTAGCTGACCACAGGAATCGGATAATTTCAAGACGCGACTAAGAAAATATGCAATGACCGGCCCCACGGTAGTCGCGGAGGGCCTTTTGAATTCGCGAATAGCGCTGCGCACGACAGGCCACTTCGAGCAGTTGATGTGTACGTGTGCAATGATCTCGAAAATTAAATTGACAGTCAAAGGGTTAACCAATTGCACAATAACAATAACCCTCTGGCTGTCACAGGTGTGTTAACGTGACATACGCTGACGGGAGAGAAAAACGAATGCGACTTGATCGGCGCACTTGAAACTCGGAGCTAACCACAGGTACCGGAGAATTTCACTACGCGACGTTGAAAATATGCAGTGGCCGGCCTGGCGTGCTGGGAGAGCCACGGTAGCCGCGGAGTGTTATCTTAATTGCCGAATAGCGCCCGTTTGTAAAAAAATTAGCGTCCTAAATTTGAAAATTTCAAACATCAATATATTGAGAACGGAATGTCCGATTTGACTCTAGTTTGAAGCATTTGGTAGATAATTTTCTGGTCTATAATAACAATTAACATTGAAACAAACTTTATGAACCCTTTAAATGATTGCAATTGTATTTCACTGTGCAGTAAAATTCAATTCCGCTGTGGTATTAAGTTTATACAGTCAAATTCAATTCTACTCCAGTATAATTGAATTCCACTGCAGTATAATTGAAGTCCACTGCAGTCAAATTGCAAATTGCATTTGACTGCACGGTGGAATTGAATTTTAATGCAGTTGAATAAGATCCGTAATTCACTGCAGTAAAATTCAATTCAACTGCAGCGTAATTGATTTCCCCTGTGAATTTCACTTCAATGAAATTGGTATATACTTCAGTGGAATGCTGGAATGTGTAATTGTAAAGCTCCATGTCACTGTAGTGAAATACAATTTGCCTGCAGTGCATTCGCAATAGTCTGCAGTGGAATACAATTATAATATAGTAATAATGCGATTAAACTATACAGTGGAATACAATTCGACTATATTGACATACAATTCAACTGCAGTGCAATGCATTACACTACAGTGTACTATGCATTACACTGTATACAGTGCAGTGTATTTCCACTGAAGTCAATTGTATTGCATACTGCAGTCAATTGTATTTCGACTGCAGTCAATTGTAGTGTATATATACTGCAGCGCAATTGGGGTAAATAATAAAACTGTTTGTCATGCGTGCGCGAGAGCTTCATTGGTGTTAGGTGTTATAGATAGGCGCTCTATTTATTAGTGTATGCATGGGGTGAATATTCTAAGTTGTTGCACTCAGTATTATTTTTACATCGTGCACCCTAAAACACCCTGGTTCGATATAACCAGGATGATATGATCACGGATCATCCATATATATCCTGGTTACGGAAAAACACATTCCTGGTTGAAATTGACACCTCTCTGGTTAATTGAACAAAATATGTTTATTGTCAACATGGAAAGTATATCAATCTTCACTAGGAATATGTTATTATGTTAATCAGGAAATGCATGGATGATCCGTTATCGGATCCTGGTTGATATAACCAGGATGTTTTAGAGTGTATATAAAAGTCTTTAATTTGCATGTAATACCCATGATTGTCATAATACCCCCTTACCATACAGTCGTCAGGCGCAGGGGGCGCAGGGGGCGCGCGCCCCCCTATTTTTTCACTTTCTTGCATAGACGTTACACAATTCACCGATAATTCCATTACAATGTGTAGGGCGCCCCCCCTTTCTAAACATTCTGGATCCGCCTATGTGTGTTGTAACACTATTTGTAAATGGATTGACATTTAGTGCATTGTGTGTGTAAGTCTGAGCTTGTTATCAGATAAATGGCTTTCATCTCGAACGATAAAATACAAGAAACTAATACAATATAATACATAAGAAGACAAAGACAATATAATTCATAGAAAATACAAAAATCGTAAAAAACAATGAAATATATAAGGAAGTGCTAAAGCATAACAATGAACTCAATTTTCTTTACACACCAGTTCCGAAATATGTCTAACATCGGGTATGCCTTTCAGGCATCTTTATTCAATATTATAATGACGTTACATTATACATTATATTTTAAGCTAGATTTTAGGTAATATCGGGCTTTTTATGCAGATATAAAAAAAAATGCATATTAACTTCTTAATTAGGTCATAATTACAAGTTTCCATACTAAGAAAAATAATATTTCACCCTCTTATGCATAATATATTTTGGTATAGGCATATTAAGTTTAAATTAATTCATTAGCTGAAATATTAGGGGCGTTATGGGGAGAGTATTCCCCCCTGGCAGGAATGCAGAGCTGAAAACATCACGTGTATAAGATAGAGTTAATAGTAATAACGGCCCGGGAGGTGTATTTTTTTCCAGGCTGTTACCAGGGCAAGCCTCAATTTTGGGAAAAGGTTAATTGATTAGGAAACAGGGTTATGGTTACGAGTCAACTGCAATTTTGGTCCCCTTTGAGGGAATCGAATTCGGTCTTTCATAATCCGACTTCAAAATTTTGAAAAATGTAACAGAAAGTGGTTCCCAGCAAGTTGGGGCGTTGTCTGTTTTCATTGATGTGATTGGCCAAATTGTCAAATTTGCCCTGGTGTATCGTGGAGAAAAATTACGCGCCCATGAGGCAGTTTACATTACAACGATAAGCGATCACCGAAGTGGAATAAGTCCATGAATTGTAAATTATATCTTTACAACATTCTGGCAGCCTGGCAGTCCATTCTTAATAATTTGAAGTCAAATTTGGATTCATGTTCTATCGAATTGAAAATCGTGATTGCTCCTGGATAAAAATCACACTGCCCTCCCTTAATTGCTGAGCTTTATAGCTTCCAAATTTACCAACCTTAGCAGCTCGTCGAGTCCTCTACACTGAAATTGGGTATCAAACAGACCGACAGCCGGCAAGTTGTAATTACAAAGCCACATGGATTATCCCACTTATCGGGTAGTTCAGTACTTCCGTATAAATATGTTATGTACGGTCCAGGCGCGGATCCAGGGGGCGCAGGGGCGCGCTCCCCCTATTTTTACACTTTCTTGCATAGACGTATACACTATTCACCGATAATTCCATTACAAAAATGTGTTGGGGGCCCCCGCCCCTCAAAAAGTGATATTACTGTGATGTCATGATGTTCTATCATGCAACTATAACAGCGTGATGTCACGTATGTTATACCACAGATACATCACAGTGGTATTGTTTGAGATTACGTCGATGTCACAGTGAGCTCATAAATGTGACCCACGCTGCGATCTCACAAGGTACGCCGTAACAGTGAGCGTCACATATATTGCAGGACGTGACCTTACACACGTGACACCATTGCGATATCACAATGTGATATCATTGTGATACTGCAAGCACATCATTGTGTGACGTCAACGTGCGACATCCCTGTGACATCAGTGTGTGTTACATGTTGATATCACGGTGATTTCACA
Source organism: Scotoplanes globosa (assembly GCA_027575025.1). Classification (NCBI taxonomy): domain Eukaryota; kingdom Metazoa; phylum Echinodermata; class Holothuroidea; order Elasipodida; family Elpidiidae; genus Scotoplanes; species Scotoplanes globosa. Next base: position 5,957 of record JAODAI010248393.1, on the reverse strand, counting down.
TAGTCCATCACATGTGAGATATGGTATTATATTCTTGACTGGGTATATGGCATCTCCGCTTAGTTGCTGCCACCTACGACTTGACGTATATTCAGCAATTAACGTATTTGTTCTACTAAACTATGACGTCTTGTTACGTATAACCGTTGGGGGTCAGTGTGGTAGTCACTGCAGCGGGGGGTCCACTGTCTGGGAGTTCTTCCACCCCGTCGGGGGTAATATGCTATGTTATACGGCTATACGGTGACAATTTGATACTTTAGGGTAACGTTTCCCCCCCCCCTGGTGCCGCCGTTAGTGGTAGTTAAAATACCTATCAAAATTACGTTTTATTATATGTGGCAGAAACTGTACGATGAGTTAGGCGCGTGGGCTGTTTTTAAAACGGTGGGGGCGGGGCGTTACCGATGTGGATGGACCACTATTTCGGACTAAGGCCCAAGTCGCCAACACAACAAATGAAGTGTTTAAACGTGAAATCCTGGCAACCGATCAACGAAATACAGGGGTATGATTTATAGATACAGAAACATATATTTTATTTTAGTAGTAATTTTTTTACAACTTGTGAAGTGCTTAGCAGGGGTCCATGTAGATGGTCCCCCGGATTTTTTTGAGAAATTAAGTGCTTATATATAGGCGATATCGTGGGACCTGGACAACGAAGCATATTGATAAACACGGAATTCCATTATTACAGTAACACATACAATAATTAATGATAGAAAATGCAGTAAGGCCAGATACGTTGCTCGTCGGGCGGACTAAAATAAAATAAAATTCCAAAAAACTGATCGGAACATTGGTGTTATGATAACATATGGTTTGGCGGAAGTCGTGGCTGGCGTTGCTTCTGCACCGTCACCCCACACAACCCAGCCTGCCACACGAGTCCACATAGTTACGAAACCACATAGCGTATATCGCTAGGTGGCTGAAACGAATCTGTTACGTCTAAAAAGTTTACACATAGGCCCAGAATGAAATACGCCTTTTGTGAAGGAGTACGGTCATAGTGATTCAAGGATTGTTGGTTCAAAGACCGACACAAAATTCCACATGATGTCCTTAAGAAAGACATTTAGCATCGATTGCTTATCTCTACCCAGGTGGTAATTGGGTACATGTGAGGTGACATGTATTATAATAATAATACTAATAATAATCGGCCTGGAAGGCTTTAATTTTACGACGCGAAGCGATCACCTAAGTGGGAGAAGACAAGGCTTTTAAATTACAACTTCACGCGGGTGGTCATCCAATTAATAAATTTGAAGTCAAATTTGATTTTTTTAATTTGAGAAAGTCATTCGCATGGGAAAACCGTGATTGCTCTCGGATGAAAAACACACACCACTAAGCTCGACCCGGGATGCGAACCCTAGATCTCCCAGTTGCTGAGCTTCATAGCTTCTAGAGCCACCAACCTTATCCGCTCGGCCACAGCATGCATGCTTGTTGGTGATACGGGATCATTGCTTCGATATACTAATGACCATATATCAAGGATAATAATACGGGCTTCGAAGCTCTCTTCTGCATTAGGCGCCATATATATGTTATATAATTTCTTATTATTATTAGTCTCGTAAATCTACTCACCCGAGATGTCCGACGAATCCGGTACGATGCCGGATTCACTGGATTGGCAGTCAGTTATCCCCAGCAAACAAGTCACAATCACAAACCCGACCAACACATTGACCGCAACGTGTGCCATAAACGTTCTCTCCCCCATCATAGCGAAATTCCACCAACAGCGGCCTTTAAGCCAACAACAGTTTTAGGTCCACCCCTCTCTGTCGAATCAAAAAGTCCCCCACTCTCTCTCTCTAAACGAGGCGCCGTAGACCCAAGCAAGATGCGAAAACACACCAAGGATAAACAACAACGAAACAAAATGTCCCCTGATAATTATTTGTCTGTCTGGTCCCCGGTAGATCACATTCACTTGTGATCACAAATTATTATTATTAAATCAGGAGAGTTGCTGCCGCGGGAGTATTATGGGATAGGCACTCAGACGTTTCGGAAGCCACACAGAGTCTGCGCAGTAGGGGGTTATCAATATGAATTATTGTACGCGAATTGGAGAGACTATTATGTCGAGTAGGCTACTTATATACTAACCTGGTACCGAACCAAATAGATTCAGGTTGTAATACAAGGTCGGGTTGCGTGAATTTTTTTCCCAGGAGGGTTGTGGCAGATTTTCTTACATTGGTCATTCACATTGCTAGAAACTGGTGACGCCCACTATTTCGTTATAAACTACTTTCTATAATTTTTTTCTACATTTCGAATTCAGATTATGAAAGACCGACATCGGTTATCTAAGGGAGATCAATTCTAGGGCATAACACTGATCCTAACCCTGTTTGCTAATCCATTAAAAAAATAAACTAATCAAAATCTGCCACAATCATCCTGGGAATAAAAATCACGCGGTCGGGTTGCCTAATTTGTATTCCTAATAGAGATAAGACAGAACCATAAAATAGACAAGCCAGAGTTCAGAACTTTCGAAAACAAAATCGATTAGAAAACAGTGTTAAAAAACATTTTTGTCGTATTGGGAATGGCTATCGGCCGTTCATAATCCCAATTCGAAATTTAGAATAATATAACAGAAATTGGTTTTCAACAATTGTGGTCGTGGCCGATTTCCATCGGTGTGATAGGTCAATGGACCGAATCTGCCTTATCTATACTAGGAATAAAAATCACGCGTTCCGGTTAGCGTAATTTATTTTTCCAGGCTACGCTAGGGTAATTTGTATAAAATGGACTAGATTATGAAAACGGTATCAGTCCGGGGATATATGCAGGGACTGTAGTGGGCTTAGTCAGGAATGTTCATACAAATGTGTCCCCGCTATGCCGGACGCGATATTTTTATTACTAGGCGAATCGAAGGTAATTTGCATATTGACAACATTTTCGAAAACGGAAATTGCTTAGAAAACAAGGTTTAGGGTCAGGAATTTCTCCAAATTTTCATCCCTCCTATACGTAATCGATATCGGGCTTTCATAATCCGACCTCAAAATGCAGAAAATGTAACAGAAAGTGGGTTTTCGACATGGGGCGCTGTCCGATGGGCGTCACCCGTTTTTAGCAATGTGATGGCTGTACAACATAAAATTTTCATTGTTGATATGCAAATTACCATCGATTCGACTAGTAAAAAAATGCGCATGTCGGATAGGTGCGCGAAATATAGCCGGAGTTTGCACGACCAATATTCAGCCGGGACTATGTTTAGTGGTGATGTACAGGAAAACAACGCCCCCTAGTGGGGACTTTACACAAATATACAATGGGGGGGTGGTTAGCGGGGATGTGCTGTTTTGAAAACGAATATACCCGCCACAGTCCCGGCTAACCCCGGGTACCTTGGCATGGGCCTGGATTACAATTGACAAGTGCATTATGTTTTCACTTTTTGAATCCTTATTAAATAGTAAAAGATTTTTTTCTACCTACGCTAAGTCATATATATGATATATAGGTATATACACCGCTTATGTAGCATACACAACTGTAAAAAGAAAACAATATTTTCAGTGAAATTGACGATTGGGTGAAAATAATATTTTACATATGTAACACTCTAACAGGGTACGGTACCGGAACACCAAGTATGCGACTAGGGGACATTTACACTTATTCTAAGCAGTTATATTATGGCTCCGAGGAAGACATGTCCCAACAACTATGATACCATGTTAATATTCGCTATTAGTATTACAGTGGATGGATGTAGATCTATTATAGTTTTAATCAATTTTCGATTTTTGTAATAAGTCAATGTGAAATATAATATATATGTCAGTATGTTGGGAGCATTAGACACATTTTCCGTGTCTCCACCGGCATTTTGATTTATACACGATAATTTCCCTTTTATTTTCATTGCCTCATATATATAAATAGACTACAGCATTGAACAGTTGCCATGTGTTTTCTGTATTCAGCCAAACACGAATGCAGACATGATCTATGAGATTACACTTTCGGTTGTTTCAATGGGTTGAAAATACTGAACTGTGAGCCATAAACACTTTTAGCACGTTTTATGAGAAAACATTAAATGGTGTCTCAGTTAGGTTATGGCAATTATAATATTTTTCATGAATACAATAAGTCGAGATAGCCCAGTAGTAAGGGCAGGGACCCGAATCCCAGGGGTTCGAATCCCAGAGCTGCTGTTGTTTGTCTCGGTGTGTGTCCCTGAGCAGTGTTTTCAACATAATAAAAAGAAGTTTTTATGTAAATATACAATACTGTGAGCCATAAACACTTTTAGCACGTTTTATAATATGTTTCATGAATACAAGAAGTCGAGATAGCCCAGTGGCAAGGGCAGGGACTCGAATCCCAGGGGTTCGGATCCCAGCGCTGCTGTTGGTTGTCTCGGTGTGTGTCCATGAGCAGTGTTTTCAACATAATCAAAAGAAGTTTTTATCTAAATATACAATACTGTGAGCCATAAACACTTTTAGCACGTTTTACGGAGAGACATTAAATGGTGTCTCAGTTAGGTTGTGTAATGGAAATTATAATATTTTTCATGAATACAATAAGTCGAGATAGCCCAGTGGCAAGGGCAGGGACTCGAATCCCAGGGGTTCGAATCCCAGCGCTGCTGTTGGTTGTCTCGGTGTGTGTCATTGAGCAGTGTTTTCAACATAATCAAAATAAGTTTTTATCTAAATATACAATACCGTGAGCCATAAACACTTTTAGCACGTTTTACGGAGAGACATTAAATAGTTTCTCAGTTAGGTTGTGCAATGGCAATTATAATATTGTTCATGAATACAATAAGTCGAGATAGCCCAGTGGTAAATAAATACTGAACTGTGAGCCATAAACACTTTTAGCACGTTTTATGAGGAAACATTAAATGGTGTCTCAGTTAGGTTGTGCCAATGGCAATTATAATATTGTTCATGAATACAAGAATATACAATAAAGTGCAATAGAACTTAGAAGTACTAAATCTCCAATTTCTTCTAAAAAATAATGCAGATATACATGCACAAATTCTAGCTTCGTACTCTCCGGTTAATGCTGTACTGGTGCCAAGTTAAATATGATGTTACTCCATATTTTTCCAGAAGGACTATTTTATATTTTTAAAGCAAATTACAACATCCGAAATGGTGCAATGATGTATAGGTCTACACGATTGGTTACCTCCAACGACGTAGCGAGGGGGGGGGGGCATTGCATGGTCAATTCACACAGGCCTCAAAGGAAAAAGGAAAATTTGTGAAGATGATTTTTTCTTGAAATTCCATAGAATGTTGCGCCAAATTGCATGCCAGGACACATTGAAACTGTCCGATTTATGTACGCCTCGCGCCCACAAATGTCACGCTCTTTAAGCTTTGGGAGCGTATCGTTCAGATCGATGTAATCGGCATGGTCCTCCATCAACGATTGCCTAGTTATGCCGCTGGTTATACCATTATTATTTACAGAAGGCAAAAATAGCAAGTAGGTCAGGAATTGGTTTAATTATTTATATAACCACCCACATACGTGAATGTGGTGTAACCGTTGGTCATAATAACATTTCCTCCAAGTTATAATTTTTATATTTTACCTAACTGAAAACGCCTGACAACCATAAATATACACTGTCAATTATAAAAAAGTTCGGCACATCAACTATTTCTATATTCTGTTATGGAAGTACCGATTACCACTGGACACTGGTTGTTGGGAATTTGCTAATCACTTAAAAATCTTTGTCGGGGAAGTTACCCCTGGACAATTACCACAGGTATATACCCTCTAGATAACACAACCCCGACTAGCCCGTAGGGGTTGTGCTATATGGTTGAAGCTTGGGTTAGGGATGTCTCAGGGTAATAAGCCTTTTCATAGTCTCGGAAATTTGCATCTGCGCATGCTCACGAGGAGGTCACCAGAGAGGTCAACGAAGC
>JAODAI010248282.1:0-10250 GCA_027575025.1 Scotoplanes globosa | reverse complement strand
ATAACAAAGCGACTGCTTAATGAAAACTCTATATAACGAAGAGCCAACAAAATAGCTTTAAGTTCAGCTGAGAAAACTGAACAATTATCCGGTAGTCTTGATTGAAGAGTGAGCTCACCGATAATAGCCGCCGAATCCACCTGAATTACACTAGTGTGACTATTATTACATAGATCAAAAGAGACGTAGACCTAAGCATTTTGAAACGTTAGATACTAATTACGAATGTCGAGAAAACAGGCCGTCCTTGACAAGACTATACTTGACTGCACACATGAATGTCTATGGCATGTTTAAGCTTTACTTAAACATCTTCACAACCAATTGACACCAATGAACTGAAAGTAACACGTTCATAGTAGGATAGTGTACACAGTACAGCCCTCCCAGTCAAGCATGTTATATGGTGATATCACAGTAATGTCATCTGATCATCACGGTGATGTCAATCTGTAATCACACAATGATGTCATAGTGATATCACATGACATATCATGGTATCTCTGGGATATCATTCGTTGAGATATCACAGTACGGGTTACATATGAACTCACAAAGCCTCACAGATATATCATAATATATCATGTGATATCACAATGACATCACTATGCGATTACAGATTGATATCACAGTGACATGCATCACGGTGAACTCACTTCTTGACTGGGCTACTTTTGGTATATATATACCAACGTAGACTTTCTTGTACATAAATGTACACAGTGTATTATTTTTGATATGATTAACACTATTTGTGGATTGCACTGGTATGACTATTGTTTCATAGATCAAACGAGATATAAGCATTTTGAAACCGTAGACAATAATTTAGAATGTCTATAAAACTGGCTGCCCAAACGAAACGGTAATGGAACCATCCACATCAATGTGAAATGTAAATAGCGCCACTATTTATAATTATACCATGGTCTTGAAAAAGTAACACTTCACTATATACACCCATGTTTAAATGGAACCGTCCACATCAACGTGAAATGTAAATGGCGCCACTATTTATAATTATACCATGGTCTTGAAAAAGTAACACTTCACTATATACACCCATGTTTATGGCACGGTAAACTTTACTTAAACATCTTCAGAACCAATAACTGACACCAACTGAAATACACGTTCATAATAGGACAGTGTACACCTCCCTACTTGTCTTGTGCTGCTTGTCCTGTGCATATATACATACAGTGTAGTGTTTCTGATAGGATTTCCAAGTTGCGTTGTGAATTGGATTGCGTGTTAAAACTCTTGTTTTACCGTTTGTCACTGGAAAATATTCCCCAACATGTCGTCATCCACAGAGACGGGCGTAGTGATGGCAGATTCAACCTCTGTGTCAAAAGCCGTCGCTCAAAGCAAGTTACCTTTACAACATAATTTGATTTGTACTCCATACTTATTAATTATATCGACCCACATGCAGATCTATAATTATGTACTATTTCAAACTACACCGCAACGTGGTTAAACTGTGAACTGATAGCGGTGGTACCAGGATTCCGGGACGGGAGGGGGGGGAGTTCCCGACGGGAACAGGATTTTCTATTTTTTGTTTTATTGATATCATCAATGTCCTAGTAATATGATACAAGACAATCCAACCGTGCATATACGCGCGTTGGAATCGGTTTGTATTAATAAAAGGTCACAAATGTAAGCACTATTTGAGACCTGTCGGGAAAAATATCCCTCTATCGGGGAATAAATCCAGTACTGTCGGGGAGATCTAGCGCCTGTCTGGGAATAGTATTCAATTCGTCGCGGAAATTCTTGTATTTATATCATAGCATAGTTTTTCCCCAATGAGGGTATAATAAAAAACATACATATTTAAAATTGTCCGACGGATTCAACGTTTCTTTCCCAACGGGGGAAAGTGCTCTTCGGTGGGAGATATCCCCCACCCGCGGGCGCCGTCGTTGAATACGGACTAAAGTTATGGTAATATTTTGTATGTAACTATACATAATTTGACCCACAACATGGACCGATGCGGGCCATATCTAGTTTATATATAAATTATTAATAGTCTAAAATGTAGACAAGCGGGGTTATATTATTTACTGTATGGGAGCCGGAACGATCACTTATGGAAATAACGACGGCCATCGTCAATTAATTAAGCAAGTCATTGTTCTCCCCCAAGTGTAATCTGAAACTGCAATATATCCAAACAACATCACAACATCCTCGTATATGGTAATACTAATAAGTCTTATAAAGCACCACATTAAAAAACATCAGATCAACTGATCAATGCACAGCGCAACGAAATATTAAGTATCAAAGCAACACATATAGATAGATGTCTATATTGAAAGGCCAATGTCAATGGAAATGTATGATACCACGTACGTCTCCCTTACTCTGTAAATGTACAGGTATCAAAACTGACTGCAAATGGGGTCAGAGCAGGAACGACACCTTACATGGTGTCAAAATGTTACACTATTTAATGTTATTTTTTAATTTAATACTAAATGGTGTCATATTTAGTTCCAAATGGTGGGGTCGTCCTTGCTATGACACCATCATTTTAAGAGAGTATATATATGCCCAACCATGCAATATGCCGAGCAGCTAAAACATGAATTAATGCATTCCTTATGGCGACCATTAATATAATTATTAATGAAAAGTAGTTATTTATATATAAAGTAGTAGTAGTCCCCGAAGGCATAGAGTAGCACTATATTGAGTAGTGCAGCATTATATCGTAATCGGTGGTTGTAAAGTTCAATACCAGAATAACAACAGGTGGCAAGTCTTGCAAGCCTATATGGATGCAGGCAGGCTGGTAGTGTGATACTCTGATTTTATTTATGTTTTTCTTCTGCATTCTACCCTGTGGTTTCTTCTCCCCCTTTTGGGTCCACTTGTCATCTCCTTTCTCCAAGCACTCTGGTTTCTGGTAGACTCTTCTCATGTCGACACGTACCATGTGTGCTGGTCGCTTTGGAGTCATATAAACAACAAACAAGCCGGTTGGTACTCTGCTTTGGCTATGGTCGGTATTCATATAGATTACTGTGAGCAGATCTGTGATAAATCACAGACTCGATGGGCCGATGAAGTCATATTACACACTGTATTTATATATATCATATATATGCCTAAATAGATGTAGTAAATATACTATCGCTATCACCCCCTTCCAATAGACACCAGTCTCTTAGGTCTGGAAGTTCCCCTTCCCCCTAGGAAATGTCCCCTTTTCTTATAGATTTATACACCAAATCCTACAAATGAAGAATCGTTATCCATCGAATAAATAATCTCCCGTTTTTCCACCAAAAGTATTCAAGATACCACATTTTAGAGAATTACATATCCAAAAGGCCACCTTTTACGAAAATATTCCTCAAATGAACCTTGTCCGAAAATGTTCCCATTATATGTATGGTGGAATAACCCTGCTTGAGCTCATGAATAGCTCCTTCAGGAATGGGAATATATAAGCCAGTGAGGTGTTCCCCCGAGTTTTTAAATAGTTTATATACATCATCTATAATTTCATAGATATATGCCTACATATTTAAATACCTGTATATATAACCATTATGTATAGCAATATTATATATATGCACGGGTAGTAGCACAAAGTGACATTTATGATAGGACGACGTGTTAACCAACTCGATGACCCTGATTAGTCCAACACGCCTTGCCCAGTCCATTCCCTCTTGTCCGGCTGGACAGTAGTATGGCTCATTATCTATTTCTATATATCATCACCTGGGTTTATTTTCAAGTCCTGAAGGCGTCCCCTTGGGGGCTCGAGCAGGTTTCTCTTACCACTCCATTCATTCAGTTTTGCAAAGACTGTATCATATTTTCACATGTATATGCCGACATATTCGAATACATTTATTCATAAATATTATAGATACAAATATTATGCATATGTGCGGATAGTAAGACAAAGTGACATGTATGATGGCAGGATGTGTTGATCAACTTGATGTTTCTTATTCCCTGTAGGATTATTTCACTCAGTCTGACATTATTATGTTATATACAATACAGTATATATCATCCATTCAAGTTCCGTATTATAGACATCAGAGACTCTGTATTTTTTCAACGCCCGACAACATACATTCTATTCATTCAGTTTTGTAAATACTTTATCATAATTTCATATGTATTTATCTACACATTTAAATACACTTATATATAATGCTATAATAGATAACAATATTATGCATATTCTGGTAGTAAGACAAGGTGAGATTTATGATAGGAGGATGGGTTGATCAACTTAATATTTCTTATTCTCTATAGCAATCATCAGCTGATCTAAGGCATGTTTTAATATAGTCAGATACTATAGTATCATCCATTCAAGTTCCGCATTATAGACAGAGTCTCCATAGTTTTTCAGCACCCGACAACATGCATTCTATAGCCAATTACATAGATCGAAAGTCCAACCCTCCACTTGGTATAATTATTACCCAAATGATGGTTGTATACCATAAACTTAAATTCGCAGACGCCGATTTTATTATTAATGTAGGATATTGGACTCTAATAAAAGCAAATAATTCTACTAAACAACGGGAGGAATTTTCACAACACTTCAAATGTCCAAGTTGCCATAGTAGTATATATTAATATTATATACAGGTAATGATACGATATATGCCTATGTAAGTATGCACCTTTACATATACCCTGTCGGGTCTCTATGTACGCATATTAGTATATACATGTATTATATAGTTGTACATGTCAATATATAGAAAGGACATCTTATAATATTATATTGGCCTATATTTAATATAACAAAATACACACATATACATTATACAAACAAGTCATGTCTATAGGCCTACCATAAGTTATATATATGCTTGTATGCATACACAACTTATACCGCCTACTTTAACTGTAGGCGTACCACGAGTTATGGTATTCAAATAATGTGTGTTCAGCTTGCAGCACCAGTAGCAAATCAGCAAATGCATGAAATGATGCCCTTTTAATATCAGGATACAGCATGAATTGATACGCTATATAAGAACGGATTAGAAAGGATATCTATGTTACAATATGATACTACTGGACCTCCACCACCCTTCTCTTCTGAATCATCCCTTCCTGTGTCAAGATAATTATTAAAATAACATGTGTACACACAGTATACTATACCGTATGTGCTGTGTACGTCTAGTCGAGATTGGAAGGAATCGCTAATGACTAATTTTAGTGTGACCAGATAATATAAAAAGTCATTCAAAGATAGGACTAAATCTAGTATTTTGCTTACCCCCAAATCTGTGATTGAGCTGAACTATCCATTTATACAAAATGCATAATATACATACAAATGCGCCATCGAAAATCGGCAAATAGAATATTCTAAAATTATATATTTTCAACATTTGTTGGATTTACATTTTCAAATATTTAGAAAGTGTGTCACGTGGCACCGCTACTGGACATCTTTAAGACTACAACATCTTGTGGCAGGATAACCAGATAACCAGAGAGCGTAAAGAAATCATCGCACTTCAACTTATCATAGCCATGGACAATTGTATTAAACACCCGAATCAGATCACCGCGAACTCGACGAAGTTAAACAGTTGTAAACTTTAGACAAGCTATTCGTTGCTCGTATGAAAGAGATAGCTAAGAGAACTACTACCTAATTTAGTAACCCTTTGAAAACGGTCAAGAACAATATAGCTATATCCTTAGATAAGAACAAATGTCACGCCCGAATAGCATACGGCAGATATAGTATTTAACAATAAAGGCAATCAGTATTATTATATAGTAGTTACTTATATCAGGGATATGCTACTAGATCCCTGCTTATGTGCAGGAAATAATAATAACAGTACACCTTTGTATAGCACATTCCAATACCAAAACTTTTCTTGTCATTGTTGATATCATCTGACCGACATTTAAAAAGACCCAATTTATGCAGGCGTTATTCGTAAACTTCACCCCCACCCCCTCAAGGATTCACCACAGTTCACAAATGTGTGCTGTTTTAATCAAAGATTCACCAGAATTAATGTTAGTTCAAGATTCAACTCTGAAATATAGTTTTATTATGCGCATATTGACTGTGAATATTGACCTAGGCTTGAGCGGTATAAGTGCCAGTCTGATATTACATGAAAACAGCGCAGATTGTAATTTGTATTTCATTTTTTCATTTCAACATTCCATGTCATGGTAACTCCTTTAGCCATTGGCTAATCTTCCAGAAGGCCATGTGACGCAACGAACGGCCAAGGGGATAGAGGGGAAAACCGGAGTACCCGGAGTAAAAGCTATAGTTGTAAACATGGCCATCCCATATGCACGTCCGACCGGGAATCGAGCCCAGGTCGCAGTGGTGCAAGAGCGTAGCGCTTACCACTACGCCACAGTCTATTCCTTGTATACCTGGATGAAGAGAACCGATAGAGTTTTTCATAAGGACATGCACACAGTGATTTGGTTATTTCGGAACAGGTCATTATTCGGTCCGATGTACGATACCTGAACGATACAAATACAGTATACATATTACTCTGAAAACACACTAGGCATTTTACATATATCACGCAGCTTGGCCATCTTGTGGTGGAGAATAATGTTGTTGGGAGTTTTCCTAATTGCAGATCACTGAATTGTGGCCTGCACGATGTGCTTAAAATATAATATGTTGCACATTAAGAGAGAAGGAATAAATTGCCATTATAAACGGTTTGGGGGTGATCCGACCTTGTATTATCCGGAACAAATGCACTTATCAAATATAATCCCCCTCCTACCCGGGCATAGCCGGGACTGTGACTGGGATGTTATTTTACAATTGACGAAAGCGAAATCAATACGCAGTCCAACCGGTTGCGAATTTCGGATTCCTATTTGGGGATGGAAAATTTGCATATTGATAATGGTTGCCGAAAAGGTATATTGATTAGAAAACAAGGTTATGGGTCAGGGCATTATTCAAATCATCCTACGTACTACATGATGGACATAGGTCTTTCATAATTCGACTTCAAAATTTAGAAAAATGTAGCAGAACGTATAGTTTTCTAGAAGTGGTGGGCCACTTTTTGGCAATCTTGGATTGGTCTACAACGTACTAGAAAGAAAATGACGTGTCCAGCTTATGTGACGCGGAGCTATACATATCATATGATATATACATTTTCCACTACAATAAACAGTGAAAAGAAGACGCTATATGTAATTATACGTTATAAAAAACAACTGGAAGAGAAGGATCGCGAGATTAAGCGTTTGTAAAGGAGAGGGTTAAGTGGATTATATATATATATACGGGTATGGGGGAGGGGGTTAACTATGAGTTTTACAGAGAGGTTGATAATAATACGTATAAGGTGGACTGGGCATGTTGAGTATATGGATGGAGTGCGACTCTCGAAAATGGCGATGGCGCACATGCAAGTTGGTAGTAGGGTATAGCGGCAGGTTTCGTTTGAGACAGAAATACTGTATTGAGAAATATCTTAGGAGGGCTGATCGGCCCGTGTGGCGATTGCAGAGTCAGGACTATGGATATGATATGGAGAAGTGTGGAGCACTGGCCAATGGTGTGGCAGTCAGTTAGTATATTCTTCTTGACCCTTTGTTAGGGATTCAGAAGACCGAGTGAGAGATAAGAAGAAATCCACATTCATGAGAAATGTGTAATTCCTCATGAAAACATCATGGGTATCTTATGGAATCATATTAAATTATGACGACATATTGTGAAATTCGCATGATAATTTCATGACATCTCATGAGAATTTCATGATATCTCATGAATTGATCATGAATTTATCATGAGACCTCATAAGAAGTTGGTGAGAATTGTTTATTATAAGGGTAACCTATCCAATGTTCATTAACTTGTGTCCTATTGGTACCATAGAAACACGTAATAGGCCTAGCAATGGCAATAACAATGATCTACTTCCATTGATTCCGAGTATGCATGTGTATACAGAGACACTTGGTAAACATAATAAACTCGTGACAAGCTAAGTAAATTTGTAATTGTTATATTTACAAAACCTTACCCACGTACCTACGAACAATGTGGTGAAACCTTAATAATTGGAAAATACTCATAGCATGAATGCATTTAATACACAGACCGCTTCGCATATTACTTATAGACAATATGACTGTATGTGTAATGCACTGTTACGGTATGAACTGGGAAGTTAATAAATTGTCCGCCCCATTCACTCAAACATCGGCAATCGGTTCCGTTAAACAGTCGCACACAAAATAACATGTAATACACGGCACGTCATAAGTTGGAATCATTGGTGTTCTGTTTAATTTAAGTAATTTAAGTAGTCATACATTAATCGCATCGACGATACTGCAGTACAGTGCACCAACGTTACATATCACTACATCCCCCATTTTGTTGTTTTCTTGTTTCAAAACTTCATTTCAACCAATAGTGACCATGGTATTATGCAGTACAATATGTTTTTTCTGCAGAAATGTCACTATGCCTTTTACAAGCAATATATCATTAAAATATAACTTATTGCAACTTTATGCTGGAAATTGCAGTTCATGCAATTAGTGCGATTCCGAGATAGCAAAAATATTATAATTTTGGCTATTCAATTAAAATTATTCAAAATAATAATTAAACTTCTTTACATGATGATAATTGATGGGAACCGGGCCAGTAACGAGATCAACCCACATATCCCCGATTATCATTGCACCCATACCTCACATATACAATGGTATGTGGTCATTGTGAACACTATGCTATAAATTAATATGCAATCAATTGGTTGTTTACTTCACTTTCATTCGTGCATTCTTTCGTATATTTATTATTTCCCCACACCGACAAATCACACAACATTATAGTAACTAACATTATGATATCAAATATCGTGACCAAAATAATAATCTTACGAAAGGAACTTGAAGATGCACTTACTGAAGGAAACAGAAAACAAAGCGATGAAGTATATGGTAAAATGAAAAAAATAAAAGCTTGAGTAATAAACCACCCAACGTGATCAAATAATAACCCATCCCATTACCCCTCCCGCTCACGGTACCTCATGCCCAACGTTGAAATACAATTATAATATGAACGGCGCAGGCTATTAAAAAATCCACTCAATATATATCGTAGTAACTATAGTAATATCAGTAAGCGAGGACATAATAACAATACCGTTATCAATATAGGGCAACAATTGCGTCTTACCAAAGATCTAACCGGGAATGGTGTCCATATTATAATAACATTCAATACATTGTGTGGCTTTAAGCGTATATCTACAATACAAATGCCAAACTGAGAAACTACTGCTACGAAACATATACGCTTTCAATTGAATGAACAGTGGATTGCCACTCTTAGACACATTCTGCTTTTGTTTTTACTGCAAGTAGTATACAAATGTTTGCATTGGGTATACATCACGACACACACTAATATAGTATATACGTGTTATCCTATATCATGATAGCCTGCTATTTATATCCCCAAGTAGGGTTACACGGTGTTGGTTCGCAGAGTAATGACCCGTAACTATTTATGACACCTCTACAGATAAGTTTGATTTTGGAAAAACAAATGTTACACATAGTGTAATATTAGGCTGTGACGTATATATGATACGACTTTTTATCACAATATAGATGAATAATATTAAGTAAACACATATGGTGGGACACTAGAAAAACAACAAGTGTTTATCAAGGCTAGTGTCCATAGAAACATGAAAAACAAATCAAAATAATGAAAATAAAGGAATATGAACCATGTGTCTAAGCTAGGTGAGAAAAATTTGAATAGAAAGTAAAATGATTAAATAGGGTAACATATATATTTAGGTAGACTATCAATTAAAATATAATTATATAGTATCTAGACTACTGCAGTAAAAGATGTGCTGTAACTTTTCAATTGAAAGTATGAAGTGATTTATAATGCTGAACATTGTCAGGCAGACTTTGCCAAACTGTCTAACCATAATTATTTAAGGTTAATGTACCATGAATATTATTATGACGACTAACATAGAAATGATTGTAGCAACACGAGTATTATTAAGTTATGTTAAGTTAAGTAAGAATGGATCAGTAAGGATAATGTCCTCATAATATGATCCTGAACCTCAATCACCCAGTGGACAATCTAAATCTGACCACAGTCACACAAATACTTATCAAGACCATTCTTAAAGGCATTGACACTACCAACATGAACCAACGTATCTGGC
>JAODAI010248171.1:0-10250 GCA_027575025.1 Scotoplanes globosa | reverse complement strand
TGAGTATATTTTATTTTAATATGGTGTCCCAAAATGTCCACTATGTCTTCCAAACCGCAGAAATAAGTGGAGGAAGTTCCTGGTGACTTGATAGGTTGCTGGAGTGATATGGCACTCAGTCCATGGGAGAATATTTCTAATGGAAAGGGTTAAAATGCTCACCATGTAGTGATATAATATTCATAATATAGTCCCGCTCTATTGAATGAATGAATGAATATGTTTCCTGACCCTTTTCAACGCAGATGTTATATGAGCCACCCAAAGCCGTTGGTACACCAGTTAGAGCCACTGGAATATAATCATCACTCCGTATTCAAACTCCTGACCTTGCGATCACAAGTTCAATGCTCTATCAACTGAGCTAACCGGTCATATGTTAACAGGGAACAAACATGGCCGTCCATTTTACGTCATGTGATATATCAAGCTGATTTTTCCATTCATCAAGCCGTGTTTGCCCAACAAATTGATCTTTACTATATTACTCAAAGGCCTGGAAAGTACGAACCGTAGAAAATTATGAAGGCCTTGTCGGGATAGATCCCTGATAACCGCGAGGAGGTGTTGTGGGTCAATGATCAGAGCTATGGTCCAGTGATCCAACAACTGCAAGTTTTGAGACAGCCAGAAGCACTTCCTTAAGCAACATACTGTGTCTTGATTACTTCTCGTCACCCAGGAGTATAAATGGGAACCGGAGAGGAGGTGTTACTTCATTCGTGGCCACGTATGTGTGAGTCAGATGAGATCACCAATAAGCGGGGGCAAACTTCGGTTAAAATACTTTTCAGTTCTCACTAAGATGGCCAGCGTTACATAATATAATTAAAAATGAACCTTCATCACCATTTGACCTTTCATACTCGCCTTTGACCTCTGACACAGACTATTCCAATCCTGCTGGAGGTGAACATTGCAGAACATTGACAGTGATATGGAGGTCAACGACTTCCCCTCAACAAAGTTCCACGTCTCGGGGAGGTTATTGGCCAGCTTAGACGAAAACTGCGAGGCAAGGAGAAATATTTGTAATTGAATGGCTAGGTTACCATTTGGTTCATTGAGAGACATGGGTTATAATATGAACCACACAATGTATGAAATACAATTGATAGATTGTACTTAAGTTTGTGGGTCAGAGGTGGCCTAGGACACCACCCAATACACAGAACACGACTGAATCACAAAGTCTGCCAATAACTATGATGTGTGATGCTAATAACAGGTAGTGGTATATATATAGTTACCGCTGCACAAACACGGTTTGTAACTGGGTTAGTGTGTAAAATTAAATAAATAAATAGACAAACATTTTTTTTTAAAGTACCAAGGAATTCAAAAAGCACAAAAAAACCAAGAAAACTGATTCCAAGAGATGTGCCATATAAAGAGTTAATGGCGCCGTCCTCAGGAAATTTCAGTTTGACATCGCCATCATAAAAGAAAATCCTAGTTGAGGATCACTGGATTCTTGACCATGCTCCAATCTCGTTCACTGAACATCAGACGAGAGGGCAACGTGTACCATTTCAAAGCCTCCAAAATACTACAACTTACTGAAAACATATAGTCTACAACCATCTTAAACTTGTATGTTTCGGGCTATGAACACAGGCGCCGTGGATTGTCTACTGAAAACATATAGTATACAACCATCTTAAACTTGTATGCTTTGTCTCACTGCATCCCGACAGGGACATAAGCCATCCCAAGGTTTATAAGATTACAGACACGACGGACGGCTGGCTGTCCATCAAAACAAAACCAATATTGGAACGTCTTGGCGTCCGGGAAGAACCTCTATATGTGATCTCACACCACATCAGCGGAGTAAAGTCGCGCATGTTCATTCGGAGATAATCAAGAAACAAAAAAAATTGTACTTCTTAAAATATACTTGCCAGTGGTGACAATGACTGTTACAATGTCAAAGTGGATATGATTAACCACAGCATTATTGCATTGTAAACCACTCATTATGGTTAATGATTCACTATAACATTACCACTGTTTGTTGCCGTTAGAACAAACATTCAAGACACACATTTCTCAGTTATACAATATTCCATCATCTTGTGATTGATGTGACACTATTTCATTAACCCCAAACCTGCACAAATTATAGGTCATTTTAAAGATTTTGATGTGGAGAATTTAAAAATACAAAGAACCCACTTTCTTCAAAATCGACTTTACACTGCCTTTGTGGTGGATGGTCACATATGCGGCAAACTCTTTCTTGTGGTACACAGCACGTTATATGCGGACATTGCCAAAAACAGCACAGAGTTGTACTCTCATTGAGTTGTACTCTCAGTTGACTAGTAACTGGATGGATCACATGTGTCATGCTGGAAATTGAGAAAGAACATTTCTTAACGGCACCACCAACAGCGAGCGAGGTTATATTTGTGCCAGATAGGTTAATTATATTCATGTCCCATTCAGGGCTAACAATACAAACAGATAAAAGGAATGTGCATCTGCGATAACTCCCTACTCTTTGCGAAAATGTGGCCGGACTAGAATACCGAGACAGGTAGTCCTGCTCCGGGACCGCAATTCAACATCCTCATCAGACGGACGCCCCACCCATCACCAGGTTTAGCCTATGAACTAGTTACCGTGGAGGACCAGTTGGTGATCCATCCGACAAGAGAGATAATTTCCCAACGACACACCAACACCAAGGTTATATAGTGCCAGTTAATTATAATTCAAGTGGATGCGGTTAACTACTACAGTAAGGTACTACCTCTGATGCACCCCACTCCCGCAACTCCCCCGGTCAGGTGGCATAGGCTGATATATTTGGTGTTAGTTGAAAACGCACACACACCATTTAATCATAGCAAGTTATCTTCTTGACGAAAGTCACCGTTGGCAATCAATTTCAAGAGATGCAATAGCACCCGCACTTTCCACAGGTCAGGCATTTAGAGGCTGGTAGAGGGAGGGTTAATTGTCCCGTGAAAATGATGTGACCTATGTATTACTACACATCTAGTATTATCTGTGTGTGTCCATGCATATTCCATGGGGAAATGAGGGACATTCATCGCCACGGTGACATGATAATTAACATACTTTACCTCTACATATATAGACTTTACCTCTACATATATGGGCACAGCCAAACTGTCTTTCGGATTCGCCGGTGCACTGTTTTCTAAACAAATCGTTGTTGTGACCGTTTCTCCCGAACTCTCCAGATTACCGTTTTCCATAGACGCCGATGTGGTATCTTTCTCTACGATATTATCAGGAACGTTTCCGTCGCGCGCACGGTATCTCTTGGACAAAACAGCGAGAAACGACTTCAGCGGTAACAAATTGTGTAATCGTCTTTCACTCAAACTGCTGTGGGGATAAAACAAAATTGTTTGGATTCAATTATATAATTCTGCACACGTGAGACTTTTTGGAGAACATGGAGTTCAAAACAATTTTAAATAGGGCCTACCTTCTTGAGATATTCGCAACAAGCCACGCCCACTCATTAATTTAATATGTGAGGTATCGTCAAAATCAATAGGCTTCATAACCGACCGGCAAGGCATCCCTGTACCAAATATAGACTTAATCCGACTTACGGTTATTGAGATATCGTGTTAATGAGCCAGGTGTAACACGCATACACACACACATCACGACACGACCACAGATACACGCGCCAGGGGAAACGCATAGATTTCTTG
The DNA here is from genome assembly GCA_027575025.1 of Scotoplanes globosa. NCBI lineage: Eukaryota > Metazoa > Echinodermata > Holothuroidea > Elasipodida > Elpidiidae > Scotoplanes > Scotoplanes globosa. The sequence continues at coordinate 6,549 of JAODAI010248171.1, read as the reverse complement.
TTAAACAAGAAATAAAAAACTACACAGCCAATCAGCAATGTTTATTTCTTAGTCATGGGTGTAAGAGCATAGTATAGTACTGCTAAATTCAGTGAAATGATGTCACATGCAGAAGGTCCATAGTTTGCCAGAGTCATCGGTTTATGGGGATAATATCAACGCCTTTAAGATTGGCTTAGATAAATATTTTTCTGACTGTCTGCGGGGGTTTAGGAGGTGCACTGTTTGATTAATGTTCAGGATCATTTTGTTAGGAGGATAAGTCCGTACGGATTCTTATTTGAGTATTGGAACCTCTGTTCCTACGATCACAAACCATACCTTCATTTATAAGGAGCGCCGGAGCGATTGTGCTCCGTAGCGCTCCATCACCATTTTTTTTTACTGGGTCGTAATACTTATGTTACTATGCTAATATTGGTCTTAAATCGATATTAATGATATAAGCTCAGTTACATTTGGACCTTTTGTAGAACATAAAAAAATTGTGTGAATTGTTCAGGAGAGCGAAGTGCTCACCTTACATCTCCCAGGAGCTCGATTTACAGCTCTCCCGGGATTCTCACACGTGAAGATCTGTGACAAACAATCCAAAGCTCTATCCAATAAGCCAACTGGTCAGTCAGGGACCCAGCAGCTAATTCATTACAAATTACGCCCATTGAAACATATACTGCTAGGATGGCAGAACGGCCAAAGAAGAGTCGGTCATTAAACAGGTTGTTAAATAACCGCTATATGTCAACGGTGGACTATAGTATTAATGACTTTCACTGCCCAATCTGTGGTCATTACTACTAAGCTATGTGGATACACATGTTAAAATGTTAGTATCTACAAAATATTGTCAATTTAAGCATGATAACCGTGATTACTGACAAATTTAGTATGACATCATACATGCCACCTTGTTGGAAAATGTTGAAGATTTACCGAGAGATGAGACACAAAAACAAATATTATTTCGATTTTGAGATTCAGAGATTTTTCTTCTAGGCAATTTTTCAAAAATTGCAAAAAATAGTCCCAAATTAATACAAAATATACTCAAAAGCAAACTACAACATCGAAACATCCAAAAATAATGTAGTTTTTGTTTCAGATTAGTGTCACAAAATATACCACTGAAAACCGCATAATTAAGCAGGTTTGTCCCATGGGTCTGAGAGAAGCTGCAAGAGTGATAAGGTAAAGTTTGTAATGGGCGTATATTGTGATGTATTTGCCATGGGAAAAAATGTTTATGCTGCTCAACATACATGTTTTACTTTTGCAATAATAGCTCAAATGGTGATCTAGCACATTCTAGAGGTTTTGATAACAAGGGTATCAATGGTGCAATAGCTCACACCTTTGGTGTGAAACGTTGTGTCCAAGTTTTGTAAAAATAAAACCACCTATTTCTCTGTCCGGGAAGAACAAATTTAATTAGATGATTACAATTAACAAATTTCCAGGGTAGAAAGGGTTAAGCCCAAAGTCCTGGACACCCCATAGGAATGACTACCCGACTAACCAACGTTGTCATTATCGCCAATTTTCATCAAAATCCATTGCAATCTGTGGGAGAAGGAGATTTCCAAAGAACGACCTCAAATAAACCCCAGATGACATTTGACCTAATATTTCCGGGCACCCATTATGCACCCCGGTTCCCAAGGAACGTTGCCAAAATTCATCAATGACTCCACGAGAAGAAGTAATTTCAATATATATCAATAAAGATTACCAGATAGATAGATACTAGATAGACAGCAAGATTACAACTACTAGCTGACACCAGGGGCCGTATTCACAAAGAGTTGTAGAGGAAAGTTTATACACCAGAATTCCAACGAAGTTCGTACGCAAATGCGTAGGTGCTATTCACAAAACTTTCGTACATAATTTGCAACTTAAGGAGTGTAGGCCCACCAAAAACTGAAAGGAGTGACTGTTTAATTGATAGGCCTACCTATATGGTGGGCACTTGCAGAAAGTCTTCAAATCACATTACAGACTAATGTCCTAATTTATAGCACAAATAAAAAATAAAGATTCTTTTGTTAAAAATTCTTTACAAATAGCAGTTGGTCACGCACAATTGACTTTCCTGAAAAGATGTTGACAACATTGAAAGGAAAAGTAATATTTCACAACACAAATATGTACTGTGAACCTGTGCATTGCAGTATATCACACTAACGTAGAAACACATATTTTGGACAGAGTCACACTTGAACAGAAATAATCTCTAAAAATTGTCCAGCATTGGACTAAAAATTTGGTCATCGAAGTCTACTATTTCTTATCAAAGCCCTTTAATTTGTATATCTTGAAATACATATCTTTTTTGAGACTTTGTAAGTATTATTTCTTCAACAAAATTTAACAACAAAAAAGACGTTTTGCCAGCCGTTAGATTTGCGTAAAGTTACGAACAAAATTAGTAGCAAATTACTTTTGAGAATACGATGTAAGGAAAATTACGTTGCGTAAGTAGACTTACGGCAAATTATTGGCATGTGCAAGCTTTGTGAATATGGCCCCAGCACTACATAGGCCTACTGATCCGAGCTATAAATGAAGTAAGAATGTTATATCACTGCTCACATGCTTTGGATCGATTTATCGGGGGAATAGACCCGGTAGCTGTCGCTGGAGCACATCCACTGCTTCATACCGATTGGCCAACAGCTTTCGCTGAATCTCGCTGCGCACGCCTCCTTGGTTTCGCGGATCTGTTCCGTTAGCTCCGCATCTGGCTTCTGAAACAGACGGATGTTCTCCTGGATCGCCGCGACCTGGTAGTTTTTAAACTTTTCGGCGCACAAGACGATCTGCTTCCAGAACGTGTCCGGTATTGAAGAGGGTGCAAAGATAGCGTCTGTGACCTTTGAACCTGCTCCCAAAATTACAAGGTGAATGGAAATAAGCATAATTTCTTAATTATAATTCAAACATTATTCTTATAATTCAATATTATTCCTGGATATGTATGTCAAACATTATCACTTTGAATTACTATCCAAAGATGGTATTACAGTGCCTTACATGGTGTATGGCATGAACTTCCAGGTGGAAATGGTTTTGCCATGAATACCACACATATGATGTCAACTATATACAAGTTTAGCTTAATCCTGAATATCTGACGTGTGCTGCAACCGATAGGCAGTCATGTGATGCCATATTAACCAATCGGTACGCATGATTTCAATAAACAGCAGCTGAGGGTGGTGGATTAGAACAGTGTTGGTATTAGGTGCGTCATAAAGGGATTCATGAAATTGCGTTTTTAATTTTCTTCATTATTTAAAAAACAACAAGAAAAAGGAAATGCAACCATGAAATACTACTCCCTTTTAATTGTTAGTAAACCATGGGGTCTCACTAAGAAAAATACAGATTTTGCATCTTAAAGTGATGAAATAGGCAATCCCTCTTTTTGTTTTCCGAGGAGGGAAAACGATCCCTCTAAAAATAATATAAATCGCCTCCTTTTTGAAAAGGTCAAAGAGAGAGTTCCCTATGTAATATTTGAGCCTAGCCGCAACGCCATGACGCTCTGGGCTCCCTATTATGTTTATGTCCTAAGAAGTTCTCTTCAAATTTATTCCATTGTATAGTTGACAATAGAAGTGGTCTATATTATATGGACTGCGAATCTGTTTGTTAATAGTGTATGATATAACACACTGCATGTATATCATAATTCTATAGCGATGCGAGTGCAGTGATGCGTGTCCAGGTTAATTCAACCGTAGAGCTATCAACCCCATCCAGTATCGATTTTGTTTTGACAACAAAAACATGGGCAATTACAGAGGATTTAAAAACACCAGTGTTTGAATTGAACTTTATACTCAGGACACATTCCCAATAGGCAAGCTAAACTAGTGCATCATGGCTGGATTAGAAGGTTAAAATTTGCAGTTAGATCATGCGTGAGTCACATTAGACAAAGACAGATACAAAATTATTCTTCACGTTTGTCAATGTATGACAGATGAATTAGCCTACCATGCATGCATCTTACAACTGTCGAACAGGGATTCACCAATTGAACATGTGTCACAGAAGTTTCACGACGCCTCCCGATCTCGCCTGTTGTTGGGCCCAAACAATTACTTTGATAAAACTTGAGGCTAATTGGTGAAGGATCTCCATTATCTGTGTACAAACTCCCACATAGTATGTAGTCAACTTTACATTTTGTACGGTATCAGGACATTTCCCACGGGAAATATCCCACGGAGCAACTTTCCCTCGGAAAGTTGCTTCCAGAGAAAATTAATCCCTGGAGAATCCCCTCTAAGTAAATTGTCCCTCCAAAAAGTGCACAATGGTTCAGTATTTCTTTCTGGGTGGGTGGCGGGAGAGGTGTGGTAATATTTTGTCAGAGAGGGATATTTGTCTGTGGTGTAACATGTCCGGGGGTGGGGGGGGGGGGAATTATCCACTCTGTACTCACTGTAAAAATCCTGCAGCTTTAGTAGCGTCTCTGTGGAGATACCCTGGTAGCCGACACACACCACATAGACCTCAGAATTGCCCGCTTTGCTCGTAACTGGCTTTTTAACATGAACCTAAACAGAATCAAAAGTAAGGAGATTATTATACATATATAATTAATGTTTTTTCGTTCAATGATACAACTATTTCATTCGTTGAAAAACAGAATGTTCTATTCAACGAGGCGAATAATTAACATCATGTGACACACCATTGACCAATCAAATGTCTAGAATAATCTTGGGTGTTGTACAAACTGAAATAAATAACATGAGAACAATTCAGATTAATTTCAGGGCTATTCCAATCAATTTATAACCAGTGCTGTACCCGCTTTGCTCGTAACTGGCTTTTTAGCATGAGCCTGAACAGAATTGATAGTAAGGAGATTATCCTGAAATAAAGTGAGAACAATTCAGATTCATTTCAAGGCTATATCAATCAATTGATAACCAGTGCTGTGGCCGAGCGGTTAAGGTTGGTGGCTTTAGAAGCGACGAAGCCCAGCAATTGGAAGATCCAGGGTTCGTATCCAGGGTCGGGTCTAGTAGTGCGGTTTACTAGTCCAAGTGCAATTATGGTTTCCCCAGGCGATCGACTTTCAACTTGAATGAAACGATACAAAATTTGACTTCCTGTTTTTAAAGGGATTGTCACCCGACGTGAAGTTGTAGGGATTTAGTCCACTTCGGTGATCGCTTTATATTGTTGTATTAAAATAAAATACAACATTATCCAATACAAGGATTGTTTGAGATCCGTGAGTAAATATTACCTTTAAATCAAACTAATGTTCTCTTAAATAGCATAACAAGTAAGCCAGATCCCCTATTTGTCATCAGACCGCCGCTAATCCTGAACACTGTCAATTTTTCAGCCACATATCACCGTAACACCAGTCACTGAACTTGCCAAGTTGCTTAAAACCAGAACCGACAGTGCAAGAAATGACTATTAAACCACTAAAACAAAGTTAATGATTGTAGATTATCGTGAAGTTCGGCAGACAAAATTGACCGGAAAAATTTGCAGTGAGGACATGCAATCCCCATAATCAAACTAATTGGACCTGGTCAATTTATCTTTTTTCTGTTCGTTCTTAATTTGAGCCCTAGCTGCTATATTAATTAATTGGTTCCTTTAGGTTTCCGGACTCTTGTCAAAGTAGAGGTGACATGAGCAGCGCAAGCCATTCAAGGATGGTGACTATACAAGCCATTTGGGGACTCCCTGAATATCTTTTATTTTGTATAGGGCAAAACTGGCGTTCCATACTAATTTTGTTGTTGCTAGAAGCAGATGGAAGTTATCAAAGTAATTTTAATTTGAAAAGGAGCAGATTTAATAAAGGTATCCGATTCTGACAGGAATTCCCTATACAACACGCAAGTGCTATTAGAAAGATTATGTCATGCGCGCATGCTTTGAACAGGTATGTTTGTGTGTGCAACGTTAGACACACTTTGTATCATACTGCGCACGTGTGTATGTACACATACACACATGTATACATAATAACATGAAATCACATAATTAAATAATTTACCCAAATTATTTGAATATGATTGGTACATTAACTTTCAAAATTAATTATATTTTTTGTACGCTTGGAACGAATAATTCATTGTCTATAACTTTTGTGTAGTAACTGTTGACAACAGAAGTTCATACACTAGTGTAATCCTACGTTTACTGTGGGGCGACTATTTACATGAAATTGCTCCATTTGGTTCAGTGGCACAGTGAAAACAGCTACATTTGGGTTAGCGTGATAACAGTTAATGTAATGTATATAGTATTAGTTAGAGCCACTAAAAAATATAAATAAATAATTACCGACCATTTTTTTCAAAAGTAGTGACACTAACCATAGGTATATGTGACCCATGATCCCAAAAGTAGATGTTTTTCGGCAATTATGAAAGTCATTAAAATTGACAAATAGGTAGAATAATCCACAAAATATTAATTTAAGGTTTTTCTCATGCTTATTTTTGTGATATCATTATTATTATTATTATTATTACACCGGTTCTTATAAAGCGCAAAATCCAA
>JAODAI010248060.1:0-10250 GCA_027575025.1 Scotoplanes globosa | reverse complement strand
CCCAGGTCTGTATGTGCAACTGCTTTACTTCATGCCTTGCACCACTGCGGCTGGGGTTCGATTCACAGGTCTGTATGTGCAACTGATTTACTTCATGCCTTGCACCACTGCGGCCGGGGTTCAATTCCCAGGTCTGTATACATGTGCAACTTATTGACTTCATGCTTGCCACTAGAGGTGTTTCTCCCGGCACTCTGGTGTGTCCTCCATCCTCTTCATCTTTGTCCGTTCGTTGTTCAATGAGACATTATCATTGTATTCGTGAGTGCAAAATAGTTATTAATTTTTTTAAATTGTGGCGCATCCCTAAATATGGACGACTCTATGCAGGCATGTATGGATTTATACGTTTAGGGTTTCTCACAAATTTTGGAATTTCACAAGTTTTGGAATACTCGGAATGGCCCAGTGGTTCGGTCGTCGGATTTGGGACTATGAGATATGTGGTTCGAATACCAGCGCTAAATGTTGGTCATGTTGGCATGTTGTCCTTGAGTAGGACACTTTATCTCAATTGTTCCACACCACACATCATCATCGATTCACTTTCATGCCGATATTTCAGCACTGTGTCTCCTCCAACGGTGAGTCAGGTCTCGCCATTCACCTCTCTTTTGTACTACGGCATAGACACCCCCCAATTACTTCCCAATGTAGTTAGTTGTTTCTTGTCTATGGTCAACCAGGTCTCCACACAAGTATTGGTGTATATTTGGGTACATGTGTAAAAATGGGAAAACATTCGGAAGTATGTGGCCTAGCAAGTCGCCAATGGGGAAAGCTTACAGTAATCAGTAATGATTACAGAGCATATCAAAAGACGAGACTCGACCTCTTGGTTTTGTACATACTTTTACTGGACCCTATATATGCCAAACATTTGGAGCAATATTTGCTACGATAATTTGATTATTCTTTCATAATCGCTAGGCCTATATGTAACTTACAAAATAAGTGTGCCTATCGTGGTCTTGAAATGCGAAAAAGGTAATTTAATTTCAAGAAAAACAAAATCCTGCAATCAATACATTAGTAAACCAAGATAATCTTGTATAAATAAGCCAAAAGGAAAAAATAATGACTTTTGACCATTGGGTAGAAAGTATTTATTTACACGAATACTACCGGACTAGTACTTAAAGTCTGCGCAGGAACACTGCCTATAGTTTGATACTAATTCACATTGAAGGTCAGCCTGGCTATGAAGTATACAAGTTTGCTGGTTGAACCACTAATTCAGACTACCTGAATAGTGCACACTTTTTGACAATTTATTGATGTACTGTGCACACATTTTATAGAACTTAAATAATAATAATAGTAATTGATTGAGGCCTACGGTATAGCCTACAGTATGATACTAGGCCTACCCGTATTTTATGTGTTTCTATAAACACGGATGGAGGGTGTAGTGTAGTGTATGTCGCCTCCGGATCTTTTTAGCGAGTGTTTTTATCATGCCAAGTGGCGTTCAACGTGAACACTTGATCCTACATACACGGTGTGCGGTATATGGCCTATCTCCAAGTACAGAGTCCCGTAATATATAAATATACTGAATCGCAGTCTGATAAATAATTATAAAATGTACAAAATATAAATTAATATTCAAATGTCCTCTGTATATTGTGTGTGTGTGTCACTGTATGTATTGTAAGATGTATACAGCCATGTGGTGCAGTAATGCACAGGCCTCCATGTATGGAAAGTGCCAGGAGAGCGTACCAATGCTCATTATAGTCGCCGCTTAGTTGGTTAATAATGTATATAATATTGTGGAAAGAAGTGTTCTAAAGTAAAAACATGTTAGGACTTGGTCGAATAGACACCCTCCTGTCAGAAAATAAGGTACAAACATAATTTAAAAAATAATAATCTAGGGGCGCCATAAAGGGCGCTCTTCGGTGCCCACCAGGAGCACGATTGCGCTGGCGCTCCTCAAACGTGGAGGGCCTTAAGTGCACTTCATAGACATCGCATATACTTTATGTAACCAACATCTTAATTGCATAACCGCTTGTACTCACTGCGAACAATGGAATAAAATTAACCCTGATCCCCAGTGGACTATCCCATATGCCTCAGCTCAGTCAGCTAGCAGCAGAAGACCACGTAAAGGTCCTCTTTCTATTTTCCGCTCGCTGCCTGAAGACGTTGTGTTGGATTGTGTCTGAATTTTACTGCTAAAAAATGTTATTCACTTTTGAGCATTTCGGTGGAATATTATTATTGTAATAATCGGAGATACATATATATGTGATGCACCATGGCAGATCTGGTATTATGTCGGCATTCTTCATTTTGAGATGGGGGAGGTTTTCCTCCAAAATAGATCACATGTGCAATGGAGTATGACCGACTCCACCTTTTTCTTTATTTTGGTATTAAAGAAAGCTAATGGTGCCCTCTTCAGTACTAGCTAATGACCAGTACCCTCTTTTGCCACTAATATCTCAACATGTCCAAGGGTCAACGAAATACCTGATCTTCCATGGTACATCACATATTCTTTCTGCAATTAAATGTCCTCTATAATTATGGGTGTGTGTTACTGTATATTGTAAGACATGTACAGCTAGCTATGTGGTGCAAGACAGCGGACAGCATTATGTTGGCCATAACAACCATGGGCAATATTCATTCATACTAAAGTGAGAAGAGATGAGTTTTAACTTTTAAGACATTTCTTAAAATGACTTAATGTATCGGATGATCTGACACTATCTGGTAATTGATTCCAAAGTGCTGCAGCTGCAAATGCAAAGAAATTACTTCCATAACACTTTATATTGGAACGTAGCTGTACTAATTGATCCTTACTAGAAGAGCGCAGGTTACGAGCTGTCTCATAAGAGTAAAATGAATTCAAAGAGGAGTCTTTGGAGACCACAGAGCAATGATTTGAAACATTTTGTGGCAATATGCGATAAATGCATTTTTGTCGTTTTTACTAGTAAAATCCTCTTTATTTATCAATATTTTTCATGTACAGTCAAATTTCCCTTATAAAAAAGAATAATAAATTTTAGTTTTTCATAATTTATTATTTTTGTAATCTGTTTGTAACGTTTATTTATATAATAATAATAATAATAATATCGGCCTGGAAGGCACTTCGATGAGTGACCACCGAAGTATATAACCGAGAGCAACGTACAAACACCTTAATCTTTTGAACCCGGAAATATGGCTTTCTTTTGGCTTGCGCGCACGTGTTATGTGCATACCTTTTCAGCTACCCAGGGCTACGGCAGCCGTAGTGTTCAAAGGGTTAATCTCCTAAAGTATAAAATGTTGTTCATCAAGTTTTTCAGCGCAACATTTCGTTTGTAACCAGAATCAACAACCGACTATTTAGGTTACCAAAATTTGTTTATGAAATTTTGCATGATATTCCACTACTTGAAGTCGTAAGTTGGGCCTCTGTATATAATGCTGACGAAATTCTGGTGTTATCCGCCACTCTAGAATGCCGACATAATACCCAGTCTTGCCGGCTGAATCAGTGCAGACGAATGTAGAGAGATGTTGGGGCCCGTCACATTACGAGCCTACAATCTCTGTGTATACGCAGTTTGATCCCCTGCCGTGTGCTGTACACCTGTCTGACAGTCTCGAGCTCATCAAGCATGTGTAGAATATGAAAATAAATATGCACTGCCACTGGTATTATGTGCATAATAATGTAAAGCATATTGGCTGTACGGCAAGTACAGTGATGTGTGCCTGCATAGTATCCTGCATAATGTAGATAAGATAGATGGATATCCACAACTCTAGCAATGTGGACTATATAATGTAGTATCCTGCAGTAGATGTAGATAAGATAGATGGATATCCACAACTCTAGCAATGTGGACTATGTAATGTAGTATCCTGCAGTAGATGTAGATAAGATAGATGGCTATCCACAACTCTAGCAATGTGGACTATGTAATGTAGTATCCTGCAGTAGATGTAGATACGATAGATGGCTATCCACAACTCTAGCAATGTGGACTATATAATGTAGTATCCTGCAGTAGATAACATAGATGGCTATCCACAACCCTGGCGATGTGGGTGTATCATGTACGTGATATCTGTCCTGACAGGTCTAATCATGGATAAACTTGTAGATTATTTCAACCGTAGCAGGAACACATAATATCTCCATATCTATATTCAAGTAGGCCTATGTCATGCAGTATGCAAAAATTATTTGAAATTATATGTTTATTAACAAAAGTTTAACTTATCATGCGAGAGGCTGCATATCAAGCCATTGCTAAATGCATACCAGAACGGGAGGCTGCATATATGCTGCCATTGTTGTGCACCACAACATTAGGGACTCTCCCCACCAATACACTAAGTAATTAATTATTTTTTGCGAAATTGTAATCAGAAGATCTTTTCTTTCTGATTCTGTTTGCATTACATCAAAACTTCATCTGCAACATCCGTGGGCATGAAAAAAATAAATTCAAACAGGTAGTCAAAATTTCTGTGAAATATGTTCAGTTTCTCCCGCCACTGTATTTTGTGAAAGAGTGCTCAGAGTTAAAGTACAGACATTCTGCATATGACTTCACTTCACTGAAAAGTGAAGTGTGGTGGTCAAACTACGCAACTTATTTTTGCATAATTATTAGTTTAGTTGAGCATGTGTTGCTAATTGGCTGTACACAGTCGATTGTCGGTGTTAACCACCAAAATGGCCGCCGATATCCGGTTGTTTCACAATAATATGATGTAGGTGCAGATTGTCTGTAGGTGCAGGCCTCCACATTTGAGGAGCGCCAGCGTGATCGCGCTCCTGGGAGGCACCAAGGAGTGCACCCTCTAAGGCGTTCCTTAAAAAATAAAAATGCTTTAGTTATTATTTTTCATCTTTTTACCATACTTTCTGACAGGATGGTGTCTACAAGTCCTACCATGTTTTTACTTTAGAACACTTCCTTCCACATTGTTATATACATTATTAACCAGAAAAACGGCAACAATAATATCCAGGAGAGCTTATGTTCTCCTTAGACTCTCCAGGAGAGCATTGGTATGCTCTCCTGGCATTTTTCATGCGTGGAGGCCTGTATGTGCAACTTAATTTTGAGAATTATTCAAATAAAATTGGGAAATTAATACCAGTATTGTTACTGAATGTAGGGCAAAATCTATTGTAAAGTGTAATCGGAAGTATATTCTGAAAGGTTATGAAATCCTCTTTCAACCACGATGGGTATAATTATATGCAATATGCAAATATCCTAATTCATCTCACAAAATGCAGCATTTACATGGCAATAATTGTCGTAATGTATATCAAATCTGACTTGATATTCATATATTCTGCTCCCAATTTTTCAAAGTATAAATTTACATTTTTAAAATGATAAACAAATGAGTTTACAAACTTGTCTAGAAAATAACGTGTATATACAGAGATGCCACTTGTATTGTATACTGTACATATACGCAGTGCAACATGTATAATAGTACTGTGATAAATGCATACATTATCATCATGCAGTAGAGATTGTTATCAGTAATACTGGCAGTATTTTATGTGTCTCAATTCTAGTGCTGTATACTGTATGTGAGATCTATCTTGACAGTTGTAATCATGGATATACAACATGTAGTATATTTCAACCATGTAACGGGGACATTATATCTTTTCTATATATATCTACAAATCTGGCAGTATGTAATGGTTTTGAGTAGGTCTATCTGTGTCTATTGTAGCGTTTATTAGGTGCACTCTCTTTAATTGTTTATAGTTTAATACCTGGTGTATACAAATGATTTTCGTGAAATCTGAGCTAAAAATAATTAAAACAATAATTATACACAGATCTAAACAGGTATGTTAAGATGAACCTAAATTTGATTATTTAGTGAAGACGTGTATATATCTAAATAATTGTACCAAGGAACAAAGTGGTTAGTTCGCAAATCAATTTTAATCCCAAGATATACAGTAGGCCTTGTAATTTACTATGATTAAGTGGAAATTATTAATTGAGTTAACTGTATTGTGCTTAATTACGCAATTCAACTAAGTAGGAATTATTGCTAAGTAATTCTTTTCAAACAATTTTGTCCCTTTCAACAAAGTAGGAATTATTGCTAAGTAATTCTTTTCAAACAATTTTGTCCCTTTTATAATTATTACTGTTATATTTTGAGATATAATATTCGAGCAAAGATTCAAATTACAGAAATTACAAATTGATTATGTATAACTAACTAACTAGAAATTTACTTGAAGAGATAAGATGTCTTGGAAGAATTGTCACACAAAAGCCTGATACACACTCAATTGGAACATTCACATTTAAAATTTCAGTATTTAAGCTCCTTTTTAATAAAAACATCACTTCTCAGCATACCTTACAAGCCTATTAACATACCTCTCTTTCATCTTTCGGGGTGTGACGACTGACAAAATCCTAAGATATTTAAAAGAGCTCAACTATTATAATAAAATATAATTATAACACCCATACTACCTTGATAGGAAACACCTTGCCTTTCTGATATAGCCTCGCTGCTGATGTGCCGTTAAAAAAACATATATCTCCCTCTTTCTACCACATGGATCCGTAACAAGGGGTGAGGAAGAATACATTAACTGACTGCCACATCATTGGCCAGAGCTCTCCACCTCCCTCTGTCGAATCGCCATCCTTACCAGTCCATTTTCGGGTGTCTCCTTCTATCCATACGCTCCACATGCCCAGCCGACCTTATTCATCCTCCTCTCTGTGAGACTCCTAGTCAACCCTATCTTGGGCCCCCTTATATTTTCCAACCTCTCCTTTCCACCCGCTTAAACCCCGCGATCCGTTCTCAATCAGTCATAGTCACACACTTGGGAGGCCTATAAATGTATATGGGTCAAATTTTTATTCGGGTACCAATGAGTGACATGCATAATTTATGCTAAATGAGGCCAAATTTATGATAAATGAGGCCAAATTTATGATAAATGAGGCCAAATTTCACAAATAACATGTATACTACTTTATATGAATATATGAATGATGTAAAATAATTAAGATACATTCATTCATAAATAAACCATATTCTTGTCCTGCTTTGTATTAGTTTCACAAGATGGGGATGCTTTTCTAATGTTAACTTTAATTAATTCACTGAAAAATCACACTTGTGTTTTAGCTCAAAATGGACATTTATCTTGTTTTGCATGTAAGCGTGACATCAAGTCAAATCAAAGTTGTTTTTCCAAATTTTACGGCATTCTAATATTTTTTTATAATCTATTTTTTATCAGTTCTTATTTGACATTGCATCAGGACAAACGTCAACATGATTTATCAATAAATTGAGCTTGGCAGCTTTGGCAGTATAACATTAAAAACCTAAACATTTAGCGTGGTATGTAAAATTTTATAGTGGTTATTTTTGTACTTTTTAATTGATTTTCACAATTCTTACTATGTGCATCATTTACATTGGTGGACATACTTCACTAAATAGGATGGAAAATGTCACATTTAGAACTGTTTTGAAATGTATAGTCAAGTAACAGCGTTTCGCGTGTCACACTTTCAGCTACACCAAAATTTACACACGAAACACTATTTTTGAAAAACCTGCCATGTCTAAAAAAAATATATGTTATCAAATATGATATTAATATTAAAAAATAGTTTGTTATTAATCAATTTCACTTATAAATATTAAAGTTAACCTTTAAAAAGTAAACTAAAAATAATTTTATATCTACCTGTTTTTTCCTGACTTCATTTTTCGCATTAAAAAAAGGCGAACTTGTTCTCATATTCAATAAAATCGGGACCATTCATTCTCAGCATAAAATATTTTTGTTTTTATGATGTATATGTACAATATGTGCAATATCTATCAAATAACAGTACTACAAAAATTCTGGGGACTATAGCCACATGGCAATTATTGCATAAGCTTCAATTTAGTGAATTTGGCCATTGGTACCTGAATAAAAAAATGGCCAATATTCCTATAGTACTGATAAATTACCAGAGAGTAAAGGTGACCCTAGATAACCTTGTTGTTGAAGACAACCAGAAAACTTGATCTGTCAAATTTCCATTTAAAATATTGTCAATACTTTAAATTAATCGTACATTGGAATCATTGAGTTACAATATTTCACTATTTGTATCGTTTTTTTTGTCTCAGATGTTCCGGAGAGCATCAACGTCTCCCCCGATTCAACCAATCAGATCTTGGCTCCCCAGTCGTACCTGGAGACGTGCGGCAACCCGGTGTGCAACAACAGTCGCATTACGGCCACTCTGACTCTCACCACGGATCACATTGGATTCGGCTGTGATAGGGACACCTATTCACTGTCGGCGCAGCGGCAGAAATGTGGTAAGGTTAACAGGATATATATATATATATATATATGTATATAAGACTAGAGCAGCTACGCTGCAGAATCTCAATAATTGAATGTGATCAAATAAAATTAGATCTTGTAATGGGACTCGAACTACCTATTATAATTAAATGTGATAAAAATAAAATTACATCTTTTAATGGGACTCAAACTCACGACAGCAACATTACGAGGCTCAGGCAATCACCGCTTGGCCACGTTCCGTTATCATGCATTTCTAAGGCAATACATAGTGCAATTACTGTGTGCTGAATAGGAAGTTATAACTTGTCCGCCCCATTCACCAAAACATCGGCACTATCGACATGGCAGCTAGTTAGACGGACGTTCAAAACGGAAAGGTCTGAGTTCCTTTAATCCTCATCCTTATATCTTATAATTATCTTCACATTTTGATCATATAAATGTACTGATACTTTGATGTTGTTGAAATACATGGTATAGCAGTATTTACGGCATATTCATGACGTGCAATACTGTGGAGGTAGAATGCCCCATGTTGTTGGGTAGATTAATACACGGTATAGCAGTAATTACGGCATATTCATGACGTGCAATACTGTGGAGGTAGAACGCCCCATGTTGTTGGGTAGGTTAATACACGGTATAGCAGTAATTACAGCACATTCATCACATGCAATACTGTGGAGGTAGAACGCCCCATGTTGTTGGGTAGATTAATACACGGTATAGCAGTAATTACAGCACATTCATCCCATGCAATACTGTGGAGGTAGAACGCCCCATGTTGTTGGGTAGGTTAATACAGTCAATACACAGTTAGGCATAGGTAGTGACAGTGCACGTGTATGTATCACTCGTTCCTTGGGTGTACTCGTTAGTCATTTGATGTGAAACCTACCCATCAACAGAGGGCGCCCTCTCCCATGATCGTCTCACTATGCAGTAGACCGACAGAGTGACAGTTTGTTAAGTTCAGATTTCTTTCGCGACTGAGTTTATACGGTGAGCGATTTTGCCAATATGCCAAGTTATTGATAATTGTCATTACTACAGAAAATCTTTGCCATGCTGTATAGCGTTACATCGCATCGTGCATTTATTAAAAATATCATTGCCATGTACACTCGTCTGAATCTCATCTCTGATTGCATGTGGGTGCAGATTTGAAGAGTTAGATGATTCACAGTTTTGCCGCTGGCGCAGTTTTCGTTGACTCTTTCACTTATGCATAGATGACTGTTATTTGGTTTGCATTGAAGGGTAATTTGAGGACGATCAATAATAACTTTATGCGACACTGAAACACAATCTAAAAAAAAAAATTTTAGTAGTTATAGCATGCACTACCATAGTCAAGTTGATAATATATTTCAATATATTTTATATGTGTTCTAGTAGAATGTCATCATGCCTGTTTAAATTGATTTGCTGCGGTGATTTTTAAAGAGTCTGAACCTTGAAGTTAATACAGATTATCATCCGGCGTCTTTAACTACATTCTATATTTTATTCTGTGATTTGTGATCAAAAGTCAGTGATTAAAATCTACGATGGCGTCATTCCATCTCAAGTCACACAAAAATAATTAAATTATTTGGTGAGCATACATGTGTGTTGTGTGGAGAAATGGAAAAATCCTTAATTTTAGAGAAATCGGACATTCGGTTCAAAAGTTATGGCCCGTTTAAAATGACCAAGACGAGCCGAAAATGATCCAAATGGACTCTATCAACTTTTTTTCAAGGCCCATAGCTCAAATCAGTTTAGGTTCCGTGTTGATGGGGGGGGGGGGGGTATCAATTAATGCTAGAACATGCGATCAGAACTAAGATATAAGGTGGTTAAAATTAAATGACCTTTGTATCTATTATTTGACCTTGATAATGACCTTGTGGCC
>JAODAI010247949.1:0-10250 GCA_027575025.1 Scotoplanes globosa | reverse complement strand
AGTTTGAAGCATTTGGTAGATCATTTTCTGCTCTATAATATCAACTAACATTATAAACAAACTTTATGAACCCTTTAATAACAAATACATTGAAAATATCTAGTGTCTATTAATTCGATTATTGATTAATTAAATATTATATTTAAATTTCGGGCATATTCATATGTAAATCTAAATGCTTTCTAACTTGTATAGGCAGCTACATATCAGGTTATTTTGTAACATTAGTTTGGCAACGTATAGACCTATATTTGAACGTGTGGTGAAAACCGGGAGGAAAAAGTTTGTTTTTCATAATAGAAAAACAACCTCTTGATCATAATGAAACGAAAGGTTGGATAATTATAATTGTAAATATGATCCATTATTCATTCCGGTTAAACCTATATTATTTGTGAAACAAAACCACGAAGTAGGTTGATCTTTGGTTTATTTGGCATATAAATGACATAAAAGTTTATCGTTTTGAGCGACCGAGTAAACTGGTAAATCAGAAGCTTGAGCGGCTCATTTAACATCTTCGTTGGAAAGTGTCAGCAAACATAATCAATTAGTACAGATACCGTATATTATTTCCTTATTGTGAATAACGACCTTGTTTACAATTCTGAATTATGAGCCGATATTCATTATGAAGGACAAATCATATACGTTATTATGAATAACAAACTGTTTTGTCGTTATCTTTTTACTACTTATGAATAAACAAATGGAATGGCGAACCTAATGACCTTTATATAATATAAGAACCATACATTATATTAACATGGATATATCCCAAGTGGACAGCACGGTGAACTTGTGCTGGTTAACTCGTACATAAGACCCCAGGGGCGTGTGCGGTGGTGCGGACGGACCATGAGTTCCGGCCAACCACAGGTATACTAGCAATATTCCGGTCCGTTTTCTAACTTTGATTTCATTTTGGTCCGCTGAACGGGCAACGTATCTGACATACACTGTATGTTATATCATTAACTAAACAAACAGCTAAGTTACATCCTTATCGTTTCAATGTTTAGGTGCCAGAATGTCGTATCTAAGCCTTTCGTTTCTAAAACAATTGTGGGGGTGGACCCGTATTGGTGCTTCACGACCTCTGGCTTCGCCCGAGATGCTCTGGCTTCGCCCGAGATAATGGTCCGTCAAAATCGTAAAACGCATCCCCTTTTCAAACCAGTCTACGCCCCTTCCCACCCACCATATCCACCCTCACCACAACAAAAAAGTAAATTTGTCAGTTGGACTATCAACACCAGACTCATGTTTTAATACACAGTATAGTAATGTGCGGATGAACGGAGGACAACTTCTGAATATGGTGATGTCGCAAGTGCCTCTTTTGAGATGGACGGACTATGACGTGAGGGATTTTAGGAGAGCTGATGAGGATCGAGATTGGAGGGTCGTGGCTATGGATAGAGCATATCTCTGGATAGAGGGGTGGATGGCTTTGGCCAATAATGCGGCTGCCAGTTAACATTTTCCTTCTCATCCCTTGTTATGGATTGAAGAGGTAGAGAGAGGAGAGAGAGCGAGGTGGATATAGTACCAATACGTTATCTGGAATCGAATACATTATGTTCTTAAACGTTTTTGGTGGATTCATCAAGATATATAAGTTGGCACCACACTGCAACCCAAGTCCTTAACATTATACTGTAATACTATAGGATCCCGGTAAGAATGGTATCCATATCATCGTGTACAATTCATTTCAAATATACCGGTACAATATAAGCACAACGTTTCAACTTACCAACAGAATAGCAGCAGTGAGTGTCCGCTTACTGAATTAATACCTTGTTTCGATTAACTTAGTGTAATAAAGACGTACGTTTGCTTTTGATTAATTTAAAATGGTCGTTATTCTGTCCTATATGATATATCCTGAAGCCTAGATTTTATAGAGTATATAATTACGTATATACCCTGGGTAAAACCTGCACTAATATGATATTCGTAGACTAGCCTAAAATAATGTCAGGCCTATTAAGTAGGTCATTGCAAAATAACAGGCTTATAAATCTATGAAGTATGCACATGCTATGCATCTTGCATATTTATCTTAAAAATGTACAGTATATCATGACATAAATCTCCATTAGCCCTGATTGTATTGGGGAGGTATTAATATCACCCAGGGATATGTACAGATAGTATGATAACCTGTCCTCCATTGCAACTCTCAGTGAAAACAACATCGTTCTTTTGTGGGACGAGAGTTGGAAATAAAGTGACACAAATACCTCAATTTAAAGGGTTCAACAAGGTTGTAAATAATGTTAGTTGATATTAAAGAGCAGAAAATTATCTACAAAATGCTTTAAACTAGAGTCAAATCGGTTATTCCATTCTCCGTTCTCCGTATTGCTGTTTGAAGTTTTCAAATTCGAAGATTTCAAATTCGAAACGCCATTTAATTAAAGAACGTCTTTATCTAGACTAAACCGACGTAGGGTCCTTACAACTAATGTAAAGATATAGTCTGGTAAATGGCTTGTAAATACGTTTGAAGTTAAAGTCCGACAATGTTCAAACTTGGTCTGAAGGAGTATTTTGACCTCAAATGACCTTTGACCTCCACCCTAAAAACCAAGTCTTGTATCCATTGAGGTCAACCTTCATACCAAGTTTGAACGTTGTCGGACTTTAGCTTTTCGAGAAAACGAATTTACAAGCCATTCATATATGTACTTTAGTTGCAAGGACCCTACATCACTTTAGTCTTGATAAAGACGTTATTTTATTAAATGGCCTTTCTAATTTGAAAACTTCAAACATCAATATACTGATAACGGAATGGCCGATTTGGCTCTAGTTTGAAGCATTTTGTAGATAACTTTCTGCTCTATAATATCAACTAACATTATTTACAAACTTGTTGAACCCTTTAAGCGTCAAGCTCTCCAAATGGGTCTTCAAATTTGTACATGTTCTGACCTGGGCCAAACAAATTAAGAAACTTTTAGTACTACATTGAAAATCATTAAGAAACTCCATAATTTTTAGTATACTGAAAATCACAATAAATGTCTTGTTTTGTTGGGTAATATGTACAATACACTCAGTATTTTGTTATATCTAGTTTTAAAATCACCAATAACCTATTTGTATCAATAATTTTAACACCTAAATGTCTTGCACAGGATTACCTATTAGTATTATACAGTTCGATAACAAAAAATAGGAAACTGCTAAGAAACTTTTAGTAGTAAAATCGGTTAAAATTTAAGAAACATTTTAGTTCTAGGCCTGATTCTAGTTTCTTATTATAAAAAAGTGGGTAAATAATAGTATATATTGGATACAGTAATGCGTATAAGCCTACAATTGACTTATTGGAGCACGCGTATAAATAATGGTGAATATTTCGAACACTCCTTTGTTCTTCAGTACAAACTATAGCAAGTATGTAGTTATATATAAATGTATTCGTGTATCTACATTGCATGTACATAATATATATGGTATAATTTGTATATTCCTATACATATATCTAAGGTATATATATGTGTGTAACAGAATACGTTGCCACGGCTTCCCTGAGTGGCCACGTTGTGTACTATAGCAATGGTAGGATCGGCTGACATGTCACGCCTCTTATAATTAGGGTTTCCTTACAGTGTAGCTGGATTATGGGTCACTATAGGATCAATCTTTCACATACTGCGGCACTATAGATTACATTGTAATGTATATTGTGCAACTACACAACTTGATATCTATTCAAAATAACAAATAATTTTCAATTCAAGCGTCCTGTTCGTTCATATTCCGTCATTTATCTTCCTCGGTTGTCGTTGTCGATTCTCGATGTGAAGTTTGATGAAGGAATTCGATCCGCATGTTGACGATACTATATAGGCCTACTATTCGTCTAATGTCGCGACATCGTCAGTATTGGGGAATTGGAGAACCAATATATGAACTCCGAAATTGGAGCTCAACAAGGATCAATTATAACTTTCCCGATAGAGGAGAAATGCCGTACTGCTTTCTCTTATTATACTTGACATTGTGACACGCGGTGAATGGTGTAAGATGTACCGTATAATATGGCGACCTCTTCACAACATGAGTTCTCACAATGTGACGTGCATGTTTTAATACTATGCGGCCTAACGTAGTAATATAGGCCATGTCTGAAATTAATATAGTCATATCTAGAAACTTTTGAACTCAATTTGAACATGACGAACTGCTTATTTCATGGGACAGTAGTATAGTGTAGTGGTCAAAGCCTATATATTTGGGACATCTTACTATTTATAATCTGTCTACTTTTGTGGTTTCCCTTAAATAATATGTGGGGTGTACGTTTCTGTCATGTTGGGGCAACTATCCCCGGGATAACTATACCAAACCGGGCAAGTACCCCCTGGACAACTAACCCCATAATAGTTAACCCTTTTAGAGATATATGGGGGTAATTGTCCGGGATAGTTGTCCAGGCGGTAGTTGCCCTAGCACCGTTTGTTGGTCCCGAACTTTATTACACGTTAAAACAATGTGTGGGGTGTTGGTGTGTGTGGGGGGTGAACGCGCCGTATTTGAAGAACATTCGGTTGGTTTCAATTGAAACTTAACTCAATTGTATATTAAAGATGCATATATTAATTATATATATTCTAAAATAATTAGTGGGCTGGGCTTATTATCTAGGAGTTAATTAATTGGACAGTGAGCGCATTGTGTCCAGATTGATTAGATTGATACAGACTTGATACTTAGCTCTGTGATACTTGAATACTCGGTGGTATACTTGAATACTCGGTGATACTTGAATACTCGGTGATACTTGAATACTCGGTGATACTTGAATACTCGGTGATACTTAAATACTCGGTGATACTTAAATACTCGGTGATACTTGAATACTCGGTGATACTTGAATACTGATAATTGAATACTCATATTGTTTTGATGATATCTTCGGTATTAATTAATTGATTTTGTTTCTTGTTTTGTGATGATAGATCAGAATGTCAATTATCATTCTGCAACTCTACGAACACAAAGTTAATATGAAATTTGTGGCCATATATGGCTGAAGAACATATCAACTTCATATGCGAAGCTATTTACAACAATACTTTGTTTCGAAAACTTATTGTCGGAAATCGATCAATTCAAATATTATGTCTCTTCATATGGAAGTAAACATAACTTTAGCGTCCTGTATTGCAGGTCATTAAATATCACTCTAGGGTCCCATCCCAATTTAAAGACCGAAATTTCGGGCAGTTTACTTGTGTGTATTAATGCATGCGTCACTCGTAATCTTCACCCCCACTCATTAACTAATCGATATAACTAATTAATTGATTGATATCAATAATTTAATTATGGATATCACTAAGTAATTAGTGATATCGGTAATTATTTGTTGAAGTCACTAATTCAATTCTTCATATCAATAATTCAACCTAGTGATATCTTTAGTTCCTTAATAAAAAGTAAAACGGCGTTGTTGTTTTCAATAATTTAGTACTAAAGGATTCTTAAAATTTTGGACTTCTATTAGCCAGTTTCTTATCAGTTTATTATAAAAAAGTGTGTTTAGTGTTGGCCTTTCTCTCTATTATCTGTGTTCTATAACAAACAAAAGTATTTAGCACGTGGTATAGTTCGTTCAATTTAATCAATTATAATATATTATGCTGCATATGGATGGTCTGTGTTTTGCTTATACCATTTCGTTCATAATTCACTGCTGTGTTTTTTCAGTATAAATATACATATTTATAGTATAAATAGGACATAACATTTACAATACACAGTAGTCATATACAAAATAAGAAAATTATTAATTCAACACAACATATGTAAATCAATTAAACGATGACTTTTAAATGGTTATTAACCAAGAATACTTTATTAATATTATATACATGTGTTATTTCAACCACAAAAACATTGTCTGGCAATAAAGGTTTCAAAAACTGTTGGTTTGTTTATATTGTAGTCTGATAAATAAAGGATTTGTTATATATGAACACATTCGCTATTTTGGCCTGCTAGATTTATTTCTTAGATTATAGTATAGTTATAGGAGATACATTAATTCACCCGGAACAATGATGGATGTTTTTAATGTTTCGTGAATATTTGTTATCAACACCAACGACGTATTTTAGAGCAGCAGCTTTTACCAGTTTCATATTAACGTTCCAACGTCAAAACATTTTGGCACAATATTTTATCAAGTCGATCGTTCTTTTCTAACTCAAATAATTATCTTCGTTTGTTACCATGTATATGTGCATACTGTATACGTCGAGTTAACAATGCTTGATATGTTCAGGCAATGCGTTGCTGGGATATATTGGACGTTGCCAGGATACTGTTGCACGGTCCATAGTTCGTTGAAACAACACACCTCAATGGTTACGATAAAATATTATTATGGACGAATCCAATAACGGGCATTCAATGTTACGTCTTTTTTGTCAATTGTGCGATACTTGCAATAATTATAATAATTACTGATTTTAATTAATACTGTATTACCATCTTTAATTCCATGTTATTATTTGAAACGCCGCCTTTTATTTTAGTACAAGCCAGTAATGCATGCCTGTCGCGTCTCTCGTGTAATCGAAACCGGCATCTGTTATGCTGCCATATATCAAAATGTATCTTCTTTCAATTTGTAATACGTTACCACGGATACGTCAAAGATAAAACAGAAACCTTATCCCAAATCAAGAATCCGTACATATAGTGTAGAATTCGAGAGGACGGAAATAATTTGATTTCTCCAGAGATTGCAATGAAAGTACCACGCCATTGTGTCTCTCTCTGTCCATTAATTCAAAGCGAGTCACAAAACTAAGAAATCATTCACATTTGTATAGTTTTCTTTCAGTTTTATTGATAAAGGTTTAAAATTACTTAGCATAATATGAAGTATGCATTTCACGAGCCGCAACATATGACGACGCATGCATAATTTATTTAATTTCATTGCTTGTGGTCATTGTTATCTACTGAACTTATATATGATAATCGGTGGTCGTCTTAGAAACAGGTGGGGTTGGTTTATTTGTGTCGACATATCCATATATATGGCAGTACTCTCGTGTGACCTCCGCCCGTTGTAGAGCACTGGGGGCCGTCCGGTAATTACTAAATCCACCTGGGAAATTTATGATTTGACGCATGTTGTCACACATTTGTGGGATAGAGCCCTCGTCCCCCCTGGCTACAGCCCCAGAACCCACTTGGACGTGTTTTGAATGTTACTGAGTATTATTTAAATTGATAAATACCTAATTAAATGTAATGTTAATTAAATTACCTAAGACTAATTATTCCAGACATAATGACCTAATAAACTAACACGATTGTATACTGTTTACCAATTATACGTTCATACAGTACTTGGTGGTCAAATTTAATTTACAACTATTACTCAAAAATAATCACCGTTACGGAATATCACAATTCAATCAAATGGGAGGAGAGGGCGATACAATGTCTCCGTAATATTGTATTTGGATTGATTGTGTTTATGCATGTGCCAATGTGAATCTTCACCCTACCCCCGCAAGGCTAGGTCAAGATTCACCGTGAATCTGCACCTAATGAACATATATGCAATGTGAATCTTTAACTAATGAACTAGTGATATGTGGTGAATCTTGAACTAATATCTTCATATATGAAGTGAACTGTGTACAAAGTCATATACATGTCTTGTGGTCGAGTCAAATTCCAGAGGTGAATCTTGAACTAACTAAATATTAATTCTGGTGAATCTTTTAATGAAAAACACCACACATTTGTGAACAGGGGTGAACCCTTGAGGGGGGTGGAGTGAAGATTACTATTGACGCCTGTATTATCGTCTCGTGTGTAACTCTGTGGTGGACTTCATGTACTCTGATTGTGTTCATGTGGAGTCCCTGTATCATTGATCATGCTCGTCCAATCTCTTACTGTGAAGAACCCCAAGCTTTATGAACTGGAACGATTGCAATGACATAATGATGAGACACGGTGTATACTATCACATACATGTCATGTTTAATTACCACTACTGTGGTGCCATGTAGGTTAAATAAACATGTTCAGTTTTAAATAGTGTAGCCTATTCAGTTCGAGCTACTAAGTCGAACATTCCTATTAATATTATCACTGGAAATTAATTGCATATTCAAAACTTGCTTCCATCTGCTCATGTCTAAACCGTGTGTGCTCATACAGTGTGTAAATACCAATCAGAAAAGCGATGTTTATTTCCTAAAATTGTCATAACTTCAAAACTACACGGTATAAAGTTTCGGCGAACGTTTTAATTTAAGTTGAATCTTAAACTAAATTGTTTGATAAATGTTTCTCGAAATTTCATAAAACTGACTTGATCATTATTTTGGAAAGTTTTTAGGTCATATATGTAAAATGACAAAAATTGTCATATTTTACAACACTTAATTTTCAAACCGTCACCAATTAAAAACTGTTAACACTGTGCAATTTCGGCGAACGGTTTTGAAGAAATTGAATATTGATTTTTCGATTGATATAAGTTTAAATATAATTCGTGGAAAATGAGTGATCATTATTTCTTTAAAAAAATGTCAAAATACTTTTTTGGCGACGTTAACAAGGGTAGGGTGTGCGTATTGTTTATAAACAAATCCATAATGCTATACAGTGTGGGCACACAGTCTGAAATATTTACACAATAATACGTGAACTACTGTGTGGCAGGCGAGATTAGGCTTATCATAGCTTATACCCCAAAATTTTCGTCGGCACCTACAGACATGTGTTGCTTGTGCTGATGGTGCGAGTTGTGCATACTATTTGCTTTAAATATGATAAGCCTTGCTCCATGTTATGTGCACCCCGTATATTTGTCTTTGTAATTAGTTATAGTATTATTGCCACATATTTTCAATTTGCATGAAAAGTATCACCTAAATATTATGTTTTCGTGATCTCTGCCTTTTACGCAGGTTTAAGAAACAGCGACCTACTTTAATAACTGAAATACGACTAGTCTGTCTTTCATAGCACGGTCGTCCGCGATATGCCTACTCTGTAAAAGCGGTGCCCCGAACTCTCCATAATACATTCTAGTATCACCGCATTTATCTTTAATGAAAGTATATAACATTGGAGGAAAGGGGTAGAAGTGAGTTTTCTCAGCAAACAAAGCCCTCCGGTTAATAATACCGTCTGGCTTAAGATTGTCTATGTAATTAATCCAGTCATTTTGCCGGCAGCAGTTTAAGAAGACGGAGCAGTCACATGAGATGCTGCAGAATCGGGTGATAACTGACGGGATCAGAGCTTATAGTCGATCCGTTACCCGATACAGCCTTCGTATCGGATGTCGGAGAATAGATTCAACCAATACATTATCCAAAGATGCCTTTCAATATTATCTTTGGTACCTATGGTATTTATATTATCTTGCATATATAGCTATGGGTTTAGTAATCTTTGGGACTGGATGTAGGGGGGTTATTACTTCTGTAGCACCTGTCACTCCGGTTGACATTCATTGCCAGTACTGCACCAACAGAACGAGGGAGGAAATGACTCGTATTACGGAAGCAACGTGACTTGATCTCTCAAGTCTTCGCAGGCTTCCTAGCAGGCATTGATGTTGATGGATTCATGTATACAGAGGCTACTCGTAGTAGTATTATGTTAGGCGTGAGGTTGGGGTCTGGAAGGGTACCGATGTATCAGAACCTCACACAATGGTGTTGTCTGCATATTCAAAATGACACTTCATGCAGTACTATTAAGTACACGTTATGTTATAACTTAGTAAGTATACAACTGTGTGAATGGGGATATGTTTTATACAGTCTGAATGTATTGTAAAGTATGAATGATTCTCGAAGTGAGCAATGTATAAACCAATGAAGCTCATATATATTGAAAGTATACATGTATGCATGTACATTCACGGGGTCCAGCTTATATATTCATTAATAAGTCCCAACATGTATTATTTTCAATCATGTTATAAAATACATTTTGTATTCTGTAAACTTTTAAAGTATACTTTTTACAGGCCTGCATTGTACATGCATACCTGCATATATTTTTGGAAATTATGACATTGTCTGGTTTTCCTTGGTCTTTTGCCACAATGTCTGAACATTTGTAGTCTTGAAGGGATTGTAAAGTTTGCTTCAATGTTAATTTATATTATAGAGCAGAAAATTATCTACAAAATGCTTCAAACTAGAGTCAAATCGGACATTCCGTTCTCAATATATTGA
>JAODAI010247838.1:0-10250 GCA_027575025.1 Scotoplanes globosa | reverse complement strand
GGTGCTGAAAGCGTCAGCCGCTCTTTGTGGCGCAGCCGTGCCATGAGTTCATCTTTCGCCAGCATGATCTTGTCCCAACCGAGATCAACATTGGCCTGCAATTCGAGTATCCGGCTATTGACCCGGCCGCCTTCGATATATCGGCCTTCCCTTACACTATTTAAGAATTTCTGGCTTTCCCTCTTTTGCGCAACAGCTTCTTCAAATTGACCAATGATAACGGCAAATTCGGCCTTGGCCTTCTCGACTTTTGTTTTTGTAACCAAACCTTCTTCCTTTAACTTTGACAGTCGATCAACCCGTTTTCGAACCAACGAGTGCTGGCGTTCAAGTGCCCGTACCCGTGCACTGGCTTTCTCAAATTTGGTTAACATTATTGTCTTATAATCAATTGACTTTGCCCGTTCTGCCGCCAGCGTTTTTTGACGAACAACAAGCTCCATTGTCTCGCGCTCGACCTTGATTTTTGCCATTTCGATGCGCTCTTCAATTTTGGCATTTTCAATAACAAACAAGGCCGTATTCGTAAGCAGTGCCTGGCCCGGTTTTACACTAATGCGCCCGATCTTGCCGTCGGCTGTCGCAAGGATAGGCTCGATCGGAGCCGTCACCATGGCGGCAACGACCTCCATCCGCAGGAAGTTTGCTTTGAAAACAGCATAGCCATAACCGGCAACCATGATCCCGGCGAGGAAATAAATGCTGGTCAGCACTATTTGTTTTATTGGCCAACGCCGGATCGGAACATCTTCAATTGGGTTTGGATCAGGTTTTGTCGAAACCGGCGTTACAGGCGTGTCGATGCGGACCAACATGTCTTCGACAACCGTTACGGAACCACGAACCAGCTCCTCAACAAAGTGCTCCATAATCTCGCGTTCGCGGTCACACATCTGGCAAAATGAAAAAGCAATCTCACCGGAATTCTCGAACACTCTGCAAATTTCTGAATCGACGCGAAATGAGATCTTGAACCCTTGAAATGGAATGTGCACTTCGGCATTGAAAACGTCACCAATTTTGCCTTCTTGTTTTCCACATTTAATGCGAAATCCACCCAGGCTCCAATCCACCGTTTCGAAATCCCCGTCAAACATTGAAATTATGACGGGCGCATTTACCCTGTGATGGAGCCGCTGGCTGGGACGTTCTCGTTTGACCTTTACCATCTGATTATCCGTTTCAACACATATTCGACCCCATAAACGCAAGTCCTGTGCCAACTGGATAATCAAGGAAACCGCGAGTTTCCCTTGTATTTTTGCCGTCCGCTAAATCGGCCGTCCGATAGTGCGGTGGAAATCGGTAAACCTGTTGCAATGTGCGACTCGAAATGGCGCTTTCGCCCCTTTTCTCCATCATCCAGGTTGATTAGCTGGGATTTTTGGCTGGCACGTAAAATGCTTCTGAGCACATTGGGCTAACCGATTTCTCGAAGCACGGACCACCTATTCCTGCAATGAACGTGAAAGCGGACTTCGAGACAAATATGGGAAAAACCAATGCCACAAAATCATGAAAAGCGGTTTTATTTCTAAAGCATAAAAATGGTGCGCAGGGATGGAATTAAACCGCAGACACGCGGATTTTCAATCCCCTTACATTTCTTGAATTTCATTAACTTAGATTGGAAAACACCCCAGCCAAACCACATGTTTTGCGGTACTTTATGTCAAAAGTGGAAAGCTTTTTTGCACTCTTAACGGGAGCGTTGGAAGATAGGGGCGATTGTCAGATATGATCATCATTGACCCATTAAGTGTGATAATTGGGGGATATAGAGTATGCGTCCGGTTATGACCGCTATGCGTCACATACCGGCCAAAATATGGCGGTGTGATTTTCGGCTCTTAATAGCCATAAGCGGACGTGTGGTCGGCTAAGATCAAATCCGATCCCGGCATCTGAATTTTCCTCTTTGATTCGTATTCCCCTATCCAGTAAAAATGTTATACTTAAATAAATAATTTGGCATTTTTACGGATTTTGTGATGGTGAACTCAACCTTCCATTTCCCCGCCACGGGTATCAAATCTGTTCCCATGTCAGTTGCTGCGGCCCTCGGTTCTGATTGTAAGTATATCTACGAGTTATGGAATTCCGTCCGTGGCAATGACTTTGCCCCACGTTGGGAGGATTTCGACCTTCTTCGCTTGCCTACACAAATCATTCCTTTCACATGGGTCGTGGACATTCTTCACGTTCCTTTCGATGTAAAATATCGGTATTGGGGCACCGGGCTTGTCACAATCTTTGGCGAAGAACGTTCAGGGAAATGCCTTTCCAAGTCATCGGCGCGCCGAATTACGGAGGCAATGGCGGAGTATAAACGCGTAGTCCAGGAAAAGGCACCCACGGCAATGATATACAATGCAATGACTGAAATGTCGGCAAACTCACTTTACGCGCCGGCGATCCGGCTCCCCTTTTCGGATGACGGCGAAACTGTAGATAAGATCATTGCCTATACTGATTTCAAGGTCGACTCAGAAAAGTGGGAGAAACTATACAATGATCAACTCCCGGACGGAAATCAACCCGCGACAATTTACTAACGGTCCTAGCCTTTGGATATCCGCTATGGGTCAACCGCAGCCGAAATGACTGCCTGAAAATAGCGGCTGTTATGCGTACAATATCGGCCATTATTTTGAAAAATTCGGATTTCGATAAAATGACGACTGCTTTACCTTTGGGAGCAGACGAAATCGAGTGATGTGAATAACGGCAGAAAATAGCCAAAAGCGGCCGTTATTGATGCTGCTTAAATACAGATAAAATTGGATAAACTAGTGGCCGTTTTCAGGAGGTAAGCGGCCACAATCTGAGCTCCAAAACCGTTTTAGACGCGTGCTTCTCGTCGAGATTAATCGCTAATCCACGCAGCAATTTATTTCGGCTAAGCCTCATCACACATTACTAACACTCGCCGTGAACATATACCCGGTTCCTCGAACCGTGTTGATCAGTGATGGACTTCCGGCAGGCAACTTGATCTTGCGGCGCAATCGGCTCACCAGACCATCAACCCCCCGATCATACCCGGCCCACTCGCGCCCGTGGATGCTATCGAGCAGGAAATCGCGGGACAGCACCTGGTTGGGGTTTTCAATAAATGATCTGAGCAGTTCGAACTCGGCGGTGGTCAAAGAGACAGGATTGCCGTTCGGATCAACCAGGTGGCAGGCACCAAGGTCGAGTGTCCAGTCGTAGAATTTGACAACTTCAGGGCCCGCCGGCTGTTGTATTTTGCCAGGATATGAACTGCCTTTTGTCCGGCGCAGAACACTGCGCACGCGGGCTAATAATTCGAGCGGGCTGAACGGTTTGGTAATGTAATCGTCGGCACCCAATTCCAAACCAAGGACTCGGTCCGTCTCACCTGATTTACCCGAAACGATTACAATCCCGACTTCCGACGTGCTGCGGAGCTCCTTGGCGATGCCCAGGCCGCTCTCACCTTTGAGCATCAGATCAAGAATAAACAGATCAATCGAATGGTTGTCGGCAAGCGCCCAAAGCGCCGCGCCTGTCGTCGCCGTCAGCACTGAATACCCCTCATCACCAAGACTTTCCGCTATCTCTTCGAGAATAGCCGGGTCGTCATCAAGAATGAGAATTGTCGGTTTCATTGACGGATAGCTGTTCCGGAATTTTCGGTAATTGGGTTCGCACAAACTTACACCGTCTTTGCACAATTTTGCACACAATTACACGCTGCTCACATATTTCTCGGCACTTCTCCTGATACGGTGCGCGCCATGAAAAGATGTAATTGGGTCGATGGAGATCAGTGATGAGTGAGAAGAAAGGACGTGTCATGCAGCATATCGAAATTCAGGAGATAGACGGTGTTCCGGTGGTTGTGAGCGTCTCAGCATCAACCGCAGAAGATACTGATGTCACGGAAATCCTTGACCTGACGCGCCAAGATGGCGCTGAGGGCGAGGACAGGGCCGCAGATGTTGAGAACCCGCAATTCCCTCAAAACCAACCAAGCGCGCAGGTTCGCAGGAACACTGTGTTGGTCGTCGATGATGACGAAGATGCACTGGACGAGATGGTTGATACGCTTAAAGACCACGCGCTTTTTGTATTAAGTGCAAAAGACGCCAGTGAAGCCATGATGCTGGCGAAAGAATACCACCCCAACTTCGTTGTTATGGATTTTAATCTGCCAAAAATGAACGGCCTGGACGCCGTCACATCGATGAGAACGTTCCTGCCGGAGAGCACATATATCATGATCTCGGGCTGTCAGGACTTTTGCCGTGTTGCGACCACACACAACACCAAAACCTTCGCCATTCTGCAAAAACCAATCTCAATGGAAGGTATTGCCCGGTTTATCAAAACCTCCCTTGAGGCGACAAATGACAATCTCCCAAACCTCAGCAACTTGGTGACATCATGATGACTATTCAAAATACACAGATCATTGAAGATGAATTGGAAATGGGCAGGTCCGGTGAAGCGTTCAGTGGAATTTCAGGGCCCGAGTCCAACCCGCAGATGAGTTCATCCAAAATGCGTGTCCTGATCGTAGACGATGAGCCTGAGATCACGGAAGAACTGTCTGAACTTCTCATCGATGCGGGGTTTTCGGTTGATACCGCCACCGACCCCGTGGACGCCCTGGCGCAGATCCGGGAAAATCAAGACATAGCCGTCGTCGTCACTGACCTGAGCATGCCGAACATGTCGGGTCTCGAAATGATGGAGGAGATCAATTTAATGTTATCCCCGGATCGAGACGTCGCGGTAATGGTTTTAACCGGCCAAGCGGATACGGTCCGGGCGGTCAAAGCTCTTCAGCTGGGGGCATTGGATTTTCTGTCTAAACCCGTTGACCCGGATATTCTAATTCATGCGACTGATCGTGCCGCAGAGTCAGTTCGGCTAAAACGTCTTGAGCGGAACTTTCGTCAACAACTTGAAAACCGGGTTCTGGAACGCACCGAAGAAGTGCAAAAACTATCCAGCGAATTGTTGACTGCCAATGACGTTCTTCAAATCAGGAATGCAGAACTTGTAGCGGCGAACCGAGTCAAATCCGAGTTCCTCACCCTCATCAGCCACGAACTCCGCACGCCGTTAAACGCCATTATCGGATTTTCCGGCCTGATGGAGATGACCAATGAACAGGATGGAAATGATGAAGGGGCTAAATACAATAAGGGTATACTGGACGCCGGGAACAAATTACTCAAAATTATCAATACCATTTTGGAACTGATAGATGTCAGTGGCGGTGATCTAACCCTTAATAGGGCTGATCTGGATACAACAGATCTGATAAACCGCGTTGTTGAAGTCCTTAACCCCAAAGCTGAAAGGGCTGGAGTAGAAGTCCTTGTCACTCTCACAAACGCACCAAAATTGGTTTATGCTGATCGTCATCGCCTGATCCAGGTGATCGGTAATATACTCGATAACGCGATACGGTTCTCAACAGAATCGGGTACGGTGGTAATAGCAGCGTCCTCAAATGATGATACCGTGACGATTACCATTGCCGATCAGGGGATTGGAATGACAGAAGACCAGGTGCAGATTGCTGGGGAGCCGTTCCGGCAAGTTGACAGCAGTCTTTCAAAAACTGCCTACGGCATGGGGCTCGGCCTTACCCTGTCGCGCCTATTTGTCGAGTTGCATGGGGGTGAGATAAATATCCATAGCGCCGATGGTGATGGAACCATGGTAGATATAATAATCCCGGTGAGGAGTGATCGAAATGGGTGATCGATTGAGTCTATCTTCAGGAAAGGCCGTCTTTAACAATATCAAAAGCACACTCGTTGTTTGTCTATTGGGCGTGTTCCTGTCGGGCCTTTTTTACATCACACTCTACTCAAGTGAGGAAGCCGCAGAGAAGGCTGAATTCTCCCGACAAGCCCATATTCGTACTGATGTGATGGAGGAAAATGTCGAAAGGACATTGGAAATCATCCATTCAATTAGGGCCTTTTATGGCGCATCGCAGAACGTGGACCGGACGGAATTCACAAACTTCACAACGGCTGAAATGGTTGATCAACCAAACATTCAGGCCGTGGAATGGATTCCCCGCGTCAGGGGGTCTGAACGAAAGAAATTTGAAGCGGCGGCCCGCAATGATGGACTGGAGAATTTCACATTCCGTGAAAAATCTAAAACCGGTGCCATGGTTGCAGCGGCTGAACGGGAAGAATATTATCCGGTCTATTATATTCACCCGATGAAGGGCAATGAAGCGGCCATAGGGTTTGATTTGGCCTCAAATCCTGCGCGGCTGGAAGCCCTGAACAAGGCGAGAGACAGCGGCGAGATTCAAATTACTTCGAGAATTACACTGGTCCAGGAAACGGGCACGGCATATGGAGTATTGGTGTTTCTCCCGATTTATAAATATCAAATTATTCCAGAGACTGTCGACGAGAGAAGAGAAAAAATTCTTGGTTTCGCTTTGGGGGTCTTGCGAATTTCAGATGTTCTTAAGAGCGCAGATGAAGAACATATTGAGTCGTACGTATTTGACTTGTCGGCAGATAAAAACCAACGAACCTTGTTTCCAAAAGGCTCGAGTATACAGGACCCGGCCGACCTGAACCGTGAGAAATGTATTGATACGCCTTTTGAATTAGGTGGCCGATCCTGGGTTGCCGTACACTGCCATCCGGAAACCTATCGTCAATTTGAGCATCATTTATTGTCCACGACAGTATTTATCGCAGGGCTTCTGATTACGCTTCTCATCGCAGCTTATGTCCGTAATCTTGGCACGCGAAAACGAGTCGATGCGGCGTATGTTAAAAATCTACAAATCAGTGAACTTCGCTACCGGGATTTGGTTGATTATACGAGCGTAATCATTCAATCAATCGATGCTGAGACCGGAGCATTGTTGTTTGTTAACAACGGCTGGAAGGCAGCACTTGGATATGATGATGCCGATATTGCTAAATTGGCGTTCATTGACATTATCGCTGCTGAGCAATTGGATCATTGTAGGGAACTGTTCAAAAAGGCTATAGAAAGTAAGACTGCACAGTTGGTAGAGACAGTTTTCATCCGGAAAAATGGGGCCCGACTTAGTGTTGAGGGTCATATCGTTTGTCGTGATGATGATAGCGGAAAAATAATAACACATGGTGTGTTTACGGATGTGACAGAGCGCAACAGTGTGGTCGACAAACTCCTTGAGAGCGAAAACTTGTTCCGCACTTTCTTCGATCACACACCATCATCCGTTACTATCAAAAATCTTGATGGTGGATTTATTATGGTTAATAAAAATTGGCATGAGTGGTTTGATCCCCATGACGATGATAATGAAAATTTGAAAATAAATGTCATTTCCGATGACGTTCACAAAAATGAAATTCTCGAATTAGAAAAACTTGTTATCCAAACGGGAATGATACAGGAAGCGGAGATGCAAACTCCCCTGGCGGACGGAACAATCCTAACCACACTGATGCAGAAGTTCCCCATTTATAATAGTGATAATGAATTGATCAGCATCGGCGGTATAAACACCGATACAACGGAACTTAAACAATTTCAGGCTCAGGTTATTCAAGCCTCCAAACTGGCGACACTTGGCGAAATGGCCACGTCAGTTGCTCATGAACTCAACCAGCCCCTGAATGTTATCCGCATGGCAGCGGGAAACAGCCGCCGTAAGATTTCAAAAGGCATTGCCGACCCTGAATATCTGAACGGTAAACTGGAACGGATTGAAGACCAGACGGCTCGTGCTGCCGTGATTATTGACCACATGCGTATGTTCGGACGTAAAGCAGAGGAAAAACCAGAGCCCTTTGATCCTCGAATGGTCGTTTCGAATGCGCTCGATTTGATGGGGGAGCAATTACGATTGGCTGGCATTGAGGTAGTGACCGAGTTCCCCGAAGACTGTTCCTCCATTATAGGTCATACCATTCAGATAGAGCAGGTGATTTTGAACCTTCTCACCAATGCCAGAGATGCCATGGCTGAAAGAGATGGAGAGGCGAAGATTATTTTGCGGGTATTTGAAGACGATGAGGGTGTTCATATTACATCTGAGGATACCGGCGGGGGCATTCCTGAGGATGTTCTTCCCCGTATCTTTGAGCCGTTCTATACAACCAAGGAAATGGGCAAAGGAACAGGTTTGGGATTGTCCGTGAGTTACGGTATCATTCGGGACATGGGCGGCTCAATCTCTGCCGATAATACCGACGATGGCGCAAAGTTCCTGATCTCAATTCCGGTGACCGATAAGGTGAGACCAAGAGATGACTAAAATTCTCGTGGTCGATGACGAAATTCTCATACTTGAAGAAGTGTCAGAGACTCTCTCCGATGAAGGATATGACTGCATTACGGCGAATACTGTCGATGCTGCGCTGGAGGTCCTTAGGAGCACCCCGGACATAAATTTGGTTCTTACTGATTTGAAGATGCCTGCGAAAAGCGGGGCGGACCTGATCAAAGCGGTTGAAGAAGAGTTTGAGCGAGATTTCAAGATCATTGTGATGTCTGGGCATAGCAATCCTCAAGTCGAATTGATCGACTTCGAATTGGGCGATTACCCATATTTATCCAAACCGCTGGATATCGACAGATTGATCGACACCGTAAAGTCAGTGTTGGAGAAGCAGGAGGGCCAAACATGACCACAAAAGTTCTCATAGCGGAAGATGAGGAAGATATTCGAGAAGAATTAGTCGAATGCCTGACTGACGAAGGGTATGACTGCAGCGAGGCGGGTAACGGAGAGCAAGGTCTCGAAACCCTTAGGCGGGGTCCTGAAATTAGTATTGTCCTCAGCGATATTCTCATGCCAGGAAAAACCGGTTTGGAAATGATCAATGCCGCGCAATCTGAATTCGGCAAAGACCGGGATATTCAGTTTATCATCCTGACTGGCCACGGTGGATCGAGGGAGGCCATTGGCGCCTTGAAACTCGGCGTTATGGATTTTCTTGAAAAACCCATTGATCTTGAGCACCTGATCCACGTTGTCCGCCGTGCCGAAGAACTGGTTCTGTTAAAACGCGCCGGCCGCCATTATGAGGCGGCCCTTGAAGCGGATGTTCAGGTGAAAACACTCGAAATTCGCAAACTCCTTAGCAATTTGGAGAATGCCTATGAAGAGGCTCTCGAATGCCTTGCCGTGGCGGCGGAATACAAGGATCCTGAAACCGGGAACCATATTCGCCGTATTGGTGAGTATGCTCAATTGGTTGCCAAGGAACTTGGCTGGTCGAAAGAACGCCAGAACATGATGCTGCTCGCCGCGCCTCTGCATGATGCAGGAAAAATCGGCACCCCGGAGAGTGTATTGTTGAAACCCGGGAAGCTGGATGCTGACGAAGTCGCCGTTATGAAACAACACACACAAAACGGTTATGACATCCTGTCCCATTCAAAACACCCGGTAATGCAAACTGCGGCGAATATCGCCAGATCTCATCACGAACGCTGGGACGGTGGGGGTTATCCCCGTGGGCTCAAGGGAACTGAAATTCCCATCGAGGCGCGCATCACAGCCCTAGTTGATGTCTATGATGCGCTCCGCTCAAAACGCCCCTATAAACCAGAGTTTGATCAGCAGAAAACCCTCTCGATCATGCTCGATGGCGACGGGCGAACTGATCCTTCACACTTTGATCCCGAACTCATTGCTATCCTCAGAAAGATGGCTGACAAGTTTGATGGTATCTATTCCCGGTTGGCGGATTAATGAGTTGTTGTGCCATTTCACGTATTTTTATTTTGTGTGCTAACATCAGTTGAACAACAAAAATGGCACGGGGATTTAGAATGACCAAGGTACTCTGCATTGAAGACGACGAAATGCAACGCAGTGAGATCGTCGATGCTCTGACCACCGAAGGTTTTGAGGTAATCGAAGCCGCCGACGGAAACTCTGGTCTTGAACAGATCCTGAGCCAAACACCAGATCTCATTCTTTGTGATCGAAGAATGGAAGGCAAATCAGGGTACAGCCTTCTGGAAGACTTACGCGAACATCACCCGGATAAACGTGATATCCCGTTTGTATTTCTGACTGCACTAGACGACCGAAGAGATATCCACGCCACCGCCGACCTGCATCCAACGGCATATCTGACCAAGCCTATTGATTTAACCGAACTCATTGAAAAAATTCGGACGCTGACGAAGGCGGATTGAAGAGAGCATCTGTCTAACGTCAGCGCCTATGGGACAGATTAGCGGTATTGCATAAGAGAGGATTTCTGGTTCATCGTAATGACCCG
>JAODAI010247727.1:0-10251 GCA_027575025.1 Scotoplanes globosa | reverse complement strand
TTATAGAATACTGACGGTCTATGTATCTGTATCATATTTTCAGATGTAATTCAGGCTGGGAAGGCAATGCCTGTAATCTCCCCATCTCATATCTGTCAAACTCTCTGTGCGATACATTATCTCATGAGTTACACTGATTATAGAATACTGACGGTCTATGTATCTGTATCATATTTTCAGATGTAATTCAGGCTGGGAAGGCAATGCCTGTAATGTCCCCATCTCATATCTGTCAAACTCTCTACGCGACACATTATCTCATGAGTTACACTGATTATAGAATACCGACTGTCTATGTATCATCTATGTATCATATTTTCAGATGTAATTCAGGCTGGGAAGGCAATGCCTGTAATCTCCCCATCTCATCTCTATCAAACTCTCTACGCGACACATTATCTCATGAGTTGCACTGATTATGGAATACTGACTGTCTATGTATCGTCTATGTATCATACTTTCAGATGTAATTCAGGCTGGGAAGGCAATGCCTGTAATCTCCCCATCTCATATCTGTCAAACTCTCTGTGCGACACATTATCTCATGAGTTACACTGATTATAGAATACTGACGGTCTATGTATCATCTATGTATCATATTTTCAGATGTAATTCAGGCTGGGAAGGTAATGCCTGTAATCTTCCCATCTCATATCTGTCAAACTCTCTGCGTGACACCTTCTCTCATGAGCCCTATGTTGGTACTGGTGGATGGTACAGTATCCATGGAGCTGAACTCAGCCATGTATGTGGTCCGGTAGCGTCAGGTCTGGCACTACATTTCAGTCAGGTAAGTATATCATATTAATATTGTATAGAAGCTAGTATATAGCTAGCTCTATAATCTCTAAGTAATGTCTAAATATATAAGCACTCCATTTCAATCAGGTAAGTATCATATTAAACTTTGTCGTGTTTGATGCACAAATGGCCTTGTTGAAAATGTGTCTAAAACTAATTACCAGGGCATGTCATAAAAATTACAATCCATTTTACATCTGTAATGCCAACTTTCTGATATAATCCTGTATTTGCAGCCACACTTACTGGATAGACAATGGTGATATTAATACTGTGTGTACTGTGCAGGAAACAGACATGCAGGCTCTATCTATGACAATACATGTATGTTTACACAACTCAATGGGGAGGTATGCTGATGAATAGATTGACAAAACTTGGTTGGCACTGTAATCTCCCGCTAGTTAGTTCACAGGCTGCAAAGTGGTTCAAAATTTATTATGAAGGGATATATGCGTAATATGGGATATACTGTATGAGAGTAACCACTACGTAGTACCTGGCTACATCATCTATAGAATGCTCAAATTTATTATTTCTCTTCTACGACCTTCAAATCTGACAAATAGTTAACTTTATTATTACAGGAACTACACAACTCTCAGTTGAAAAATTGCAACCTGCAAGAAAGTGTTTCATCGTCACCAATATAATCCTGATGTTTACTTTTATAAACAGCAAAACGCTGTTCGATATCAACCCAATACAGATTTGACAAGAAATGTTGTGAATAAAATGATTTACTATATAGTGGTACAACAAAATAATATTGGACAATATACAAGGCCAACAGATTCCTTTCTTCGTTTTGCTATTGACAATAATCTATGATCACGACATGGGTGTTGTCTGACATTTGAAATGATCGCCTAATTTAAATAAACTATTTTGAAGATACAAATCCGCATCAGAAAATCTTTAAATTAATTGGAAAATTGAATTGTTATATGCAAAATCATATATGCAAAATCATATCTATGAATAAGATTTCCATTAACAAATATGTGATTGATTTATTATTTATTTTCAGGGTTGTAGCCGTAGCTTGATTACCAGCGACATGGACTTAACAGACGCTGAACATCTTCAGTTCTATTTTATGTACGGATGCCTCGGTGATCCACCATCTCACCGTAACCAGAGTGTATTGGTGCAGTATTCTACCAATGCTGGTATTGAATGGACATTACTGCATGAACTACATCATGATCAGTACCAGACTCCTAGGTAGGCATGTTAATTAGGAATATTAATTATAGTCATAAATATGATAACATGGTATTTCACTTACATTAATGATAGATAATATATGTAACCTACAATACAGTTAATCCTTTCAGGACCAATGGTCGAAAAACTAAACTAGCCACCCAGACCAGCCACTTTTTCAGTGTAACAAGATATTATGACTAGGTCATTACAATCATCAACTTCTATATGAAGACAACTTCCTACAATAATATAAAGTGTATCAATGTTCAGAACATAATTATCTTTTATTTGACTATAAAAAATATATGATGTAGGTGAAGATTTGACAAATATAAAAGAAATATAAAAAACGACTAGGAAAATCACATGAAAACCGTGTATTGCATAACCGTGTATTGCATAACATTTTTCAGCGTGTGGTAAGTGCTCTTTTCAATTGAGAATAACTTTAGAATTTCATTGCCACCTTATGTCACATGACACCTCACCTGGTCGATAATTTTGTTGTCTATCGAAAGCGAAAGGTCTAAAATTGATTAGAATTATAGCCCTATGCCCAGTTAGATTAAAAATAAATTGCTCTCTCTAAATGTCGCCGTTCGGCGACCTTGGTATCTGCAGGAACTTTTTTCTTGTCGCCGATCGGCCGTGGTCCTGAGAAGTTAATGTGATATATTATCAACATTTCCATCTAAACTCACCAGAATAAATTACATTAGTTTGCAATTTCATTGACACCGGATGAAGTTACCCGGAACTCAATCCCAAAGTAATATTTTTTACCATGGACGAGTCCAATATAAGTGCATGTGCCAGAATGTGACTGCTCAGGAAACAGATCTGCATCCCACATAATGAACAGCTATCCAATGTTAATGAAGAAAAGTCTCCCTCGACTTGTTTATATTGGACCAACTATAGAATACCCTGCCACTCTCGAAACTCAGGGTTATTTTGAGACGACAATACACTTCTACTATACAAAAAAATGAAATGGCAAGGAAAGCGTTTAAGGAGCAAACTGCAGTTGAGTGACTGTAATTATTGTCTGTGAAAACGTTGACAGTCTGCATTTGGTCAATAACGGGTCAGATGTTTTTTTATCAAATTTAAGTTGATAGTACTAAATATAATATGGAAATCAAGAGTAGATTTTGTTACTTAAAGTTTGATATTCCTTCATATTATGGAAGATTATATTGTTTATTAGCAGTCATACTGTTGTATACTGACTGAGACACCTTGGTTGGACCCGACCTCTTACAGTAGATTGTTGAAAGTATATCAACACCTATATGCCAAAGCTGGATAGAACTAGGTTTAACTCTTTGAACCCTGAATTATGTCCGGCTGTCGGCTCATGATACTGCATTATTGACAACGTCGTAGTGACAACAAGTACGCGCAAACCGAAAACCGGCTTATTGTGTAGACGCACGTTATGCCGAAAGCCGATATAACGGCATTTCGAGTACACAGGTTGAATGTGTTTTATACATAAAACATACATAACATATGTATGTATTTTTAATCACAAAGTTGCAACGTCAATATCTTGCTCCTTTCAACGACTTAAACATTTGATGGATTCTGTCTTCCAGTGGCTCTAACTGGTATATCAAAGGTTT
This sequence comes from Scotoplanes globosa, assembly GCA_027575025.1. Lineage (NCBI taxonomy): Eukaryota > Metazoa > Echinodermata > Holothuroidea > Elasipodida > Elpidiidae > Scotoplanes > Scotoplanes globosa. Next base: position 6,610 of record JAODAI010247727.1, on the reverse strand, counting down.
GGGTGGCTCATATAATCTCTGCGTTGAAAAGGGTCAGGAAACCTAATCGATCAATTAATCAATATATATGTCGATGTACTGTAGTTGGTTAATACTACTACACTGAAAGTTCCATTCATCAAATGCAACCATTTGACCTGAAGATAATATGAGCAAGGTCATATGTGATACCGGCCCCTGTGATGACTAAAAACTAAACCCAAATTCTTATGAGAGTTACAACAGTTTTCTTCAACCATCTACGTCAAGACCGTTTCTGTGTATTGATATAACGTCACTTTTTGAGAAGAATCTCAAACGAACATGGTGGGATTCAAACCCGGGTCTCCTTGAATTGTAATTGTTACTTCAATTGTGGTCTACAATTCCTCACCTATTTGTCGGCCTTTGGGAAATGTCCAAAGACTGATGTGCACTCTCGTCCATCGGATGGGGACGTATAAATGGCGGACCCGGGGTAGGATCACTCATACCTACCTCGATATATCTAGTCAATCACCCTAGATGACCATCCACGATCACATCTCTGTTTTTGTGTATCCTGAGCGCTATTCTCAAGTTATGAGTCCAGTTCTGTATTCTACAGAAACAGAAAGAAATAGAAGCTATGTGGATGTATTTAAGCGGACATCATTTTGCGGATACATGATCTATGCATTGGATGAGGGGGTGGCGGAGGTTGGAGATTCACAGAAGTACCCTAAAACATAACATGCACATACTTAATAATCACTTACATTTGGGGAACATAAACCACAACATTTCCCCTCCCCCTGAATCCTGTGCCAATATTCCCCCATTCAGCAATTGGGAGATCCAAGCTTAGTTTCAATCCTGGGTTTGGCATGGTAGTGTAGGTTATCATTCGAGAATAATCATGATTTTCCCATGCAAACGACTTTCTCAAATTAAGAAATCCCAATTTGACTTTAAAGATGAAGCGGATGACCTTCTGACGTGAAGTTGTAATTTAACCCTAACTGCACTGGAGGGGGGGGCTCGAAGTCTCCCCTCCAAACTTTTTACGACTGCATCGCAACCGCTTTGGATATCATTTTCCCTTGTATGACTTTTTCCGTACATGTCTTGCATACATTTTGAGATCATATTTGGCACCATAGGTCCCTCCATTGACGAGTTACGCAACATTCAGTAAGCACATGTCACAAAACTCATAATTTTTTGCATTATATCAGTATATAACATGTACAACACAAGTGATTAAATGTTTTTGTAATGTTAATCTTTAATTAATGGACCTATACACTAATGCAAATGTTTCAACATTTACCTAAATCACCTAAAGAACTATAAACAATATAATACATAAAAATAAAACAACAGATTACATAAGAAATGCAACAATATAATACATAAGAAATTTAAAAACGTATTGAAATACTTATAAATTTAGGCAAATTAATGTTAATTAGCATGAAGTTACAAGATTTTCAACAGAGAATGGATTCATTATTTTTACAAAGTATATTCCTTGGTTTTCCCAGCATCTTAAGTGATTTTGCACATTAATGTTGGAAATAATGGTTATTTCTTGAAAAATTGTCAAAATTTGCATATTGTGCAACAAATTATGCCATCGTGTTCATAACATTAATATTTATATATACTTGCAAACTTTCAGGTCGATCAGTGGTACCGTGGGCGAGATCTTAGGGGGGGGGGGCACCGAGGCTCCACCACCAGTATTTTTAAGCCTCAAAATATCCCAGTGCAGTGATTGTTAAAAGTATTTCCTTCTCCCAAAATTAATTAAGTCTCCCTCCCGGAGGTCGATTATTATTCTTACTGTTTTCTTGTTTTATTTTGATGTAGCTTTGTCTCCCTGTCGTTACCACCAAGTGCCCGTGCCAATGGTACCCGTCTGAGATGGTGGCAACCAGTGCACCCCGGGGTGGGGGAAGCAGACTTTGCCATTGACAATGTGTTTGTTGGTGGGTCCGTTACCCTGCCGACTGATATGCAGGATGACTTCCAGTCGGGAATACTAGATGATCATTGGCTGTTTACCGACAACGCAGACATTGGATCGTTCTGTCAGTCGGAGTCGTCCTCATCCGTGGATCCAGCTACGTCACTCATTGGAGACATTAGCAGTACAGAGGATACGTCGGTTACGACGCAGGACATGAGATTGAGGGAGGGCGCTATGCTACAATTCAAGGTAACCAATTCATCTGATACGTAGCGTATGCAACCTAGTAGTTAATACATTTTGTAGAATTATAATTCTGTCAATTTATAACTCTTATGCGCCTGGGGTATCTATTAAAAAGGACAATTAAACCCATAAAGGACAATATTAGCCCATGTTATAGAGCAGAAAATAATCTACAAAATGCTTCAAACCGCAATAAAATTGGCCATTCCATTTTCAAGTTATGAACGTTTGAAATTGACAATTACAAACCATTTTGCAAAATTTGATACTTTGACAAGTCTAACGTGACGTCATACTTGCATGGCCAGAAGTTCAAATATAGCCTGGTATGGCTTGTAAATACGTTATCTCAAAAAGTTGAAGTCTGACAATGATCAAACTTAGCATATTGATGCTTGCCTTCTAGACACAGTATATCAAAAGGTAAAACATTGATAAAGTTCATACTTGGTATGGTGATTGGTCTATGTGCGTTCAATCACCACACTGATAATGAACTTTATCAATGTATTACTTTTTTGTATACCGTCTTTACAAGGCAGTCTTCAATATTTTCAGCGTTTGACCTCCATTGACCACAAGGACCTTAAACCTCCACCAAAAACAACACAAATCGTCTATGCATTGGGGTCAAGTTTGAACGTTGTCGGGCTTTAACTTTTTAAGATAACGTATTTCCAAGCCATACTAGGCTATATTTTAACTTTCTTCCCAATGGCAGCTCCCACACGGCTTCTAACTATAATAGACCAATAGGCAGGAAGTAATTAGATCGGGATTGCTGATTACTGTAGAAATGTATGTTATGTTTGAAAAATGGATAATGTTATCACGGTTAAAAATATATTAGTAAAAATATATTTCAAAAAATAATTATCTACACATACATCAGTCGTTAATAATATGTAACTATCTATTTTTATACGTTCTATGACAATTTTTCTTACTTTATTCATTTTGATATTTGTCATTTTATTCATGTTTTGTTTAATTTGTATTATTTCTATATTATTTATTTCAGCTTTCTGTTGGTTGCAACACCAGTACTGATTATGTTATGAATCCTGTGGAGCTGTATGTCTCATCAGACAGTGGTCTCACCTGGGAACTATTGACTGAACAATGTCTACCAAATGACCCACAGTGCTACAATGGAGAAACTACTACTGCCTCTAAGTTCCATGCTAATAGAGGTTGGAGGAGAGTAGTCATTAAGCTACCCAAACATGTTACTGAAAGGTAAAAGCATGGAATATTTTCTTTTACATTTAGCCAACTTTATAATTAGATTAAATTCTGTATAATGCTGGTGATCGTTGTTCGTTGTTCTACTTTTAGATATGCGCTGTGCTCGTATGTGATTCACCATGGCAGACCTGTTATTATGTCGTCCCGTGTTTATCTTGTGATATTAGTGTAGAAAAGGGGAAGACCATATTTTGATTTCAAAGTCAATCAAATATTTTCTCACTTACTGATTTTTTTAATGGATTTGGTCATATTCCATTGCACATATGCTATATTTTGGAACAAAATCTCTTGTATCTCAAAATATAAAATGTCGACATAATACCTGATTTACTGTGGTGTAGCCGATATAATGTTGTCACACATTCAAATCCATGCATAATAATAACTGTATTTGTCAGTGGCTCTACCAGTAGTTAGGGCAACGGACTCATGACGGTTGAGGTCACGGGTTCGAATCCCAGCGCTGCTGGTAGTGATCTTGGAGTGTATCATTAGGCAAGTCACTTTTTATCTTGATTTTTTGCTTTACTCAGGTGTATAAATGGGCATCTGCGAGGTGTTAGTATGCCATCCGCGTATATCACTCTAGCTGAACGGGCCCACGTATGTGTGGGTAAGATAAGAACTCCCAATGACCAGGGGTAACAATGTCAAAGTGCTTTGAGATCTGGTTCAAATGTAAGGCACTATATAAAGACTTAATTATATTATTTATTGTTATTATTATTGTATATGAGAAGATAGGATGATAAACAGGGGTGATTGGATTACCAGGAGTCTTGCAGAGTGGTTGATTGGGGGACATATAAGGTTGGCTAGGCATGTAGAACGTATGGATATGGGGCGACTCCTGAAAATGGCGATGTGGAAGTTGGTTGAAGGCCTCGGTGGAGATGGAAGGACTGTGTTGAGAGGGATTTTAGAAGGGCGGGTGGAGATGGCGATTGGAGGGTCATAGTTTGGGATAGGGGGAGGTGGAGAGCTTTGGCCAATGATGCGGCAGTTAGTTAGTATTTTCTTCCTTGCCCCTTGGTATGGATACATGAGGTAGAGAGAGAGGGACTTCCTGGTCATTGCTACTGGGAGTATGTAGGCCTGTACATTATACTAGTGATGTATAGACCACTGGTACAGTATGTGTATATCAACTGCAGTCACTGCACCATGTTACAGTGTGCATGCTCCTTTGTTAGCTGGTGACTCCATTGGTAGTCCATACTGCTCACTGTACATCTACAATAACAATAGAAATACACAATGTTCATTCATTACATTGATCTCATGCTGTACAGAAGAAATGGGAGTAGGGTCATTAAACTTAAGAGTATCATGTTTGCCGGAAAAGAGATGTCAAAAGTTTTCATATTTGTTTTAATGGGCCTAGAACTGTTATGGTCATGATGATAAAACCATAATGTCTTTGATATATGTGATGCACCATGGCAGATCAGTTATTATGTCGGCCCTTAGTAATTTTGAGATCTTAGTATCAAAAGAAAAAGCAGACTATTAGCTTTATTTTTATACAAAATTCAAGAAAATATTAATTTGATAATTAAGTTACTAATATTTTTTGATGGGGCTGGTCATTGTCCATTACGCAAGTGATATATTTTGGTGGAAAACCTCCCATATCTAAAAATAAAGAATGCAGACATAATACCCGATCTGTCATGATGCATCATATATATTAAAGGCTTTGTGTGGCTCATATTACCCCATCATTATTGAAAGGGGGACTGGAACATGATGACTCAATAACTATGTGTAATAGTTACGATTGTTAGCAGGTTGGGCTATTAAGGAAGGAAGATGCTCCAGACAGGTTGAGATGGCGGGATGGTGTAAGGGTGATTGCTGCAAGAATAAGGTGATTCCGGCCACCTCCGAACTTCGGGGACAAAACCGGATCAAAACTGGACCGATGACGATGATGATAATGCCCAGCCTATTTTTTAAAAAACCACATACAATCATATTAAAATGTTGAATAAATTGATCAAGTTTACTGAATAAATATTCATTTGTAATCTTAGAAACATAATTAGAACGGTATCTCACCTTCAATATGTAGACGCAGATTAACTATGGGACGCCGTATTGACACAAATAGCCACTGTTATAGTTGTTACATCTCACACGTTCACATATCAAATAATCTTAAACTTTTTATTTCAATACATTTTAATATATAAGCCTAGCCTATAATATACCACATACTTAGTGTGTTAGGCTAAATTTGTTATATACTAATGACTATATATCTGTGTGTTATCAAGGTATATTACAAATGATGTAACAGTCGATCCATATTGTTCAAATAAACCTTTATCATCCATCGGGGAACAATTACACCAATTAGTTTTTATTTTAGACTCAAAATACCTGAAAATATGAACAAAATGGACACTGTTATTGAAAGTACTAGAAAAGCATGTTCCACTGAACCGATTTCGGTAGATTTTGAATATGTTAGTATCAGATATATATAGAACAAGAATAAAAAGGCTTAGAAACTATTGCAATTTGTTTTAGGTATATCCATAGATTACCTGGACTATATGCACTTGGGCCTCTTATTGAAATGGAGACGCACCAAAATTACCACAACCTTTGCATAGCGTTTTACATCGTATGTTCAGTGGAAATACACACACGTACTACAACACATGTCCATAACGTTATACAACACATGTTCATCACGTTATACGGTACTATTTCGCCCAGCCTGAATCAGAACGACACACCTGTTTTAACTACAACAGGGATTATCGATTTGACTCTGTCAAATTGAAAATCTTCAAAACTCCAAAATACATTGAGTTTTGTTGATTAGTGTGACTCACCATATGGATCAACCAATTTCGCCATATCATCAAGGCCCGGTGTATCTAAGTATTTGCACACATCCTCAGACCAATACGGCTCGAAGGCAAAGGTCCACCCACCCAGACTGCGGAACATGTGATGCATATTCTACAGAAAACGTGTTCAAAGTGTACATGTGAGTCACATTAATTACGAAGAACACTATAATATTACTATATCAAACAACAAATACATTCACATCATGCAAGCAGTTTATAAACAGTATCAATACATAGCTCTGCATAATTATAATTATATATATATAAATATATATATATAGAGAGAGAGACAATATATTAAATCATAACGTTC
>JAODAI010247726.1:0-15998 GCA_027575025.1 Scotoplanes globosa | reverse complement strand
TTATGGCCTATAACTTTCAGCGCCCCTTAAAGGCGTTGCAATATAAATCACCCTATGACAAAGTCTTGGAAATATACGACAAAACACCAGACCTATTTAAATCAAACCCAAACCATAAAATTATGGGACTTAACAGCTAAGGCAATAGAGCGATAGTGCGATAGAATAATAGAGCAATAGAGCAATAGATAAGGATTGGTCTTGTTCGGTAAGAACAAAAAATGTGCGAGAAAAAGGCAAGGCCGTGCCACGCGCGGCTGGGCGGTTTTTGTTGCGTCCATATTTTTGGGGGGCGCCTTATTTTCTGCCTGTTTTTCTGTCTGTCAAAAATCTATCCATGCCGTTATTTTACGGCCTCTTAAAAAAGTTTTTAATAAAAAGGCGCTGTCTCGATATTGCGCATATTTTACCGCATTCGTTCAGTTTTTTGTCTATGGGGTATTGCCAGCGTCTGCGCAGGTAAGTCCTGCAGATTTAGTGCCTGTTGATGGGGTGAGCACGCAATTATTACCTGATTTTGACGGAATGGTTGATGCCCAGCTGGAAATTATTGGCTCTGAGACGGGCGTACCCGTCGTCAATATTAACAACCCAGTGGACGGCCTATCGGTAAATAATTTCGAGCAATTTTCTGTAGGGCCTGACGGCGTAATTTTCAACAATAGTCTTGTCCCAGGCATAAGTTTCCTAGGCGGCAATATATCCGGTAATCCAAATTTGGATATCCCTGCAAATATAATCTTAAATCAAATTACATCTAGCGAAACATCACTCCTTGTTGGCGCCATTGAGATATTTGGCCCGCCGGCGGACATCATATTTGCCAACCCCAACGGCATTTATGTAAACGGCGTTCAGTTTATCAATACGTCTAATGCTACTTTTATCACGGGGCTTGCAACGCTTGGGGCGGATGAGGTTATCTTTGAGGTGGAAACGGGCGCTATTGTTGTTGGCAGAGACGGTATTTCTGGCAGCAATGGACTTAATCTTGTTGGGCGCACAGTCGTTTTTGACGGCTTGTTGACGGCGCGTGATCAAATTACATTATCGGGCGGGGCGCAGAGGTATAATGCAACAACTGGGGCGGTGAGTGCATTATCTGGAACAGGATCAGTTCCGGATTATGCAGTTGATGGCACGGCTTACGGCGCCGCGCGCGCCGGGCAAATCACGGTTTTAGGTAATGAGGCAGGTCTAGGGGTTCGCGCATTAGGTGTTTTGCAAGCTGAAGGCGGCGATGTAGAAATCATGTCATTAGATGATATTGAATTTAATGCTTTAGAGGCAAGCGGCGACATCAATATCATTGCGAGCAGGGATATTATTCAGCATAATGACGCGGCGGCGCAGGGCGAGGTCAATATACGGTCTGGCGGTTCTTACCTTGCGGATGCGGGCGCGGGTGTGTTTTCTGGATCTGACGCAAATATTAGCGCCGAAATTGATGTTCAGCTTGCGGGCGAAATTCAGGCCGTTGCGAATTTAAATGTTACGGCTGGGCGAGATTTAAGCTCTGCAACCGAGATTTCGGCTGGAGCAGATGTTGTTTTTGAGGCTGGGCGTGATATCCATGTCCGCGCAGGTATACTTAGCGCGCAAAACATTAGTATTGACGCCGGGGAAACGGCGGAAGTCTCAGACACATTTATAATTGCTAGCGGCGCCATAAATATAACTGGGCGCGACGTTATAGCTGGTGAAAACTCGGCATACCAAGGCGGCGAAGAAGTTGTCTTTGACGCGCAGCGCACATTTACTAATGCAACCACGATTGTTGATGAGAACAATTTTGATATCTCCTATGGGGAGAATTTTGTAAATGCGGTCACCGGCCAATATGTCTATGACGATATCGCTCTGGATGTTTCGTCTGAATTTATAAATGCGGGCTTATTTTGGGGCCGCAATAGCCTGCAGATAAGGGCTGGAAGCGCTCTTAACGAAATATCAGGCGTGATTGCAAGTGGCAGCATTGATATTGAGACAGCGGCTAGCCTCATAAATATAGGTCTTATTAGTTCTGATACAGGCCTCATTATGTCGGCTGGTACAGATTTTTATAATGCAGGGCAGATACAGAGCGCGCATAGCACTATTGATGCGGCCAGTTTTATCAATGATGTTGACGGGGTTATCCTGGCGCTTAGTGGTGATTTGGCGCTTGGTTCTAGTTCTAACCTCATAAATGCAGGCACGCTTCAATCTGCGGCAGAAATTAGGATTAATGCGGCGGATTTACTGACCAATATTGGCATTATTGCTGCGGGGCAGGTCAATCCGGAAACGGGTCTAACGAACGGTTCATTGACCATAAATGCTGATAATTTTGGTAATGGCTTAACAGGTCTAATATTTGCTGGTCTGGCTGATATTACGGTAACGGGCAGCGTGGATAATGCTGGTGCATTCATTATCCAAGACGGCGCTCTCATTACAGCTGGCGATATATTTCGCCAATCTGGGATGTTGCAGGCTGGGCAGGACGTCACGATTATTGCGGGCGAAATTCTCTCAAATATTGATAATGAGCTGGTTGTTGGCGGCAATTTAAATCTGACAGGCGGCGGCGACGTTATCTTGGACGGCGTTATTATTGCGGGCGGGGATGTGAGTGTTCAGGCAGCCACGGCTATACAGCGCGGCGTGCTTGCCGCCAATGGCGTTAGCACTTTCTCTGCAACCAATATGGTCACAACGGCAGACAGCCTCATTCGCGCGCGAAGCATTGCGGTACTCATAGATAATATACTGCTTGCAGCGGGCGCGCTTGAAAGTGCTGGGCGCATAGATATTGTTGCCGGCACTCTTATTGGCAGCGGAGCTGTACAGGCAGGCGGAGATATTAACGTTGTTGCAAATAGCGCAGAATTTACAAATACCGCGTTTTGGATTTCTGCTGAGGCGCTTACTCTAAATGTAGAAACCACCCTTGAAAATGCTGGCGTATTAATTGGCTTTGATGAAATTTCCCTGCGCTCACAAACGCTGCTTAATCAAGGGGTATTGCAGGCGGGCCAAATAGACGAAGCTGGGCAATTGCTGCCAGTCGGGTTGATCAACATTACGGCTGATGATTTTGGCAATGGCGAATTGGGCGTTATTGCCGCAAGCGAAATAAATGCGGTTATTGAAAATACATTTGTAAATGCAGGCGGGGTAGGCGCGTCAGATGCGCTCACTGTCAGCGCGTTTTTATTACAAAATTCTGGGACGCTCTCTAGCCTAAATAGGATGTCACTTGATACTGATTTGGGTGTCAATACAGGGCAACTTTTAGCCCTCGATTTGTCCCTCTTCATTCGCGATACATTTTTAAACCAAGGGTTTATCCAAACTGAAAATTCATTATCGGTATTTGGCCCGGCATTTGCTAATCAGGGCGTGGTGCTGTCAGCGGGGTCAGCTGATATTGACGTGGCGGTTTTGCTCAATAGCGTAGATGGTTTTATTCAGGCGGGTGATCTCAGCCTTACTATAGCTAACCCTTTTAACAATGCTGGCGTAATTATTGGGCTTGATTATTTGGCTATTAATACGCCGTCCCTGATAAATTCAGGACTGATAACGGCGGGTAGCGCAGATGTCTTAACGGATTTAACGCTTAATCTTGACCGGCTTGAAAATAGCGGTTCTTTACAAGCCACGAATAATTTGGTTCTTAATATTAACGGCGGGGTTGATAATACGGGGCTTATACAGGCACGTACTGCGCGGCTTAATTTAATCGGCGGCATAGGCACAGGCTATCGTGACAATGCCCCCGGTCAGTCTAGTGGTCAGTTTATCGGGCAGTTCATAGGCTTGGACGAACTTGTTATATCTGCAGGTCTGCAATCTGTATCTATTGAAGGCGTAATGGCATCATTTGGAAATGTGTCATTATCGGCCGCTGATTTAACCATTTTTGAAGGCGGTCTTTTGCTCGGCCTTGATACCAGTATTGATTTAAGTGGTGATTTTTTAAATGCGGGTATTGTTCAAACTAGGTCATTAAGCGCCGATGTTTTAGGCAATGTATTAATTGACGTGAGCGGCGGGGTTTCTTCTGAGCAGAATTTGTCGCTTATGGCTGGGGCAGATATTTTAAACTTTGGCACAATTGTATCAGGAGGCGCGCTCAGCCTTAGGGCGGGTAGCGATTTAACAAATATCGGCGGTCTTCAAAGCCAAAATGACCTTACGCTTTCCGCTAATAATGGTTTGGTTCGCCAATCAGGATTTTTACAATCTATTCTGGGTGGCATAGATATAGATGCGCTGCAAATCGAGCAGAGCCGCATTGGCACAATGCAGGCATCTGGCGCAATTACTTTGAGGGCTTCTGATAACGCCCTGCTATCTGGATTGGTATTATCAAGCAGTGATATAATAATCGACGCGCAAATTGCCGCAAATATTTCTGGTACGATTAGTGCAAGTGGGCAGTTAACCGTTCTGGCAAATATGATGGCGCTCTTAGAGCCTGATCAAAATAGAGATGGTCTTGATGCAGGTTTTCAAATTCCTGCCGCTATTTTACAAGGCGCGCTTGGGGTTACCCTAACCAGCACGGCTGATATTGACGCGGCAGGTTTCATACTGTCCGAAGCCGAAATTATTTTATCAGCACAAGGCGCGGCTGCACTTTCAGGTGTTGTGTCCGGCTTGTCGGTAGAGGTGAATGCGCAAGACTTGAATATAAGCGCAGACGGTATTGTTGCGGCAAATGATACGGTTTCGCTCAATGCAAATAATATCAATCTATTGGGAAATGTAAGAAGTGCAGGGGGCGTAAGCTTAATAGCAAACTTTGCTCAAATATCAGGCATTATAGAAAGCGGAGGCCTTACCGAAGTAAATGCTGAAATATTGGATATTTTATCCGGTGGGGTCGTTACTGCGAACGAATTATCTATAACGAGCGGTCAATTCAGCAATGCAGGTTTGATGCAAGCCATTACTTCAGTGTCAATTACTGCAGATAGTTTTGATAATGCAGGGAGCCTTATTGCCCTAGAAGATATTAATTTGACAATTAGTGGTCTTCTAGAAGTTTCTGGCGATATTCAGGCTCTTGGCGCGCTGAATGTGGCGGCAGAAAATTTAACAGTAACCCGAAGCGGGGACGGCGTAGATACCGTGCTTGGCCAAATTGTCAGCAGCGGTGATATGACAGTAAATTTAAGCGGCATTTTTGATAATGCAGGCCTCTTGGCAAGCGCGGCTAATCTAACACTGAATACAACAGGGCTCATTACGAATTCTGGCTTTATCCAAGCTCAAGGTAATTTAAGTATTTCTGCCGCGTCCTATCAAGATAACATCCAAGCTATTCTAGCCGCGGATGGCGCTTTGTCGCTCAATTTAAGCGGCGCCGGGTTTATTGAGGGCACATTATATGCTGCGGATATTACAATTGTTGCCAGCGCGCTCACCGCAGGCCTGAACGCGGTTATATTGGGTGGGGATAGTGTAACATTGGATATTTTAGGCAACATATCGTTTTTAGGAAGCTCTGCGGCTGATACAGAGACTGGCGCAAACCCTGCGCAAGGCGCGGCTCTGCAAAGCGAAAATGTGCTCATAAGCACTCAGCAGGGGCAAATTGAAATTGCTAATGGCGCGCAAATATTATCAGACGGCGACTTAAGTCTAGAGGCAAGAACAGGGCTGATAAACATAGCGGGGCTGATCTTTGGCCAGGGTGATGTTACTGCGCTAAGTTCATCTTTAAACGTTGCGGCAGGCGGGTTTTTACAATCTGGAGAACACATTAATATAACGGCAGATAGTGTAGATATTAACGGCGCAGTATTAGGCCGCAATATTGTTTTGGACGTAGCAACGCTTGTGGTAAATGCTGATATTCTGGGGCAAGATGTTATCTCAGTTGGCGTTATGAGCGCTACAGATACTTTAATCATAAATGCATCCCAGCAAATATCAGTTCTAGGCCAAATTGCTAGCCAGCAAGGCGACATCATTATAAATACGCAAAATCTGACACTTGCATCCATTGGGCAAATTGTTGGCGGCGGCGATATTACATTTAATATAGATAATAGCCTGAACAATGCTGGGCTCATTATTGCTAGCCCTGCTGCGGATGCGGCGGGCGCCGTATTATCAACCGAAGCTGGAGATTTGCTCATAAATGTTGCTGGGCAGGTACAAAACACGGGCTTTATTCAATCTGGCTCTACGCTGACTTTAAATGCTGCGAGCTACGGCGATGATCCTGATGGGGTTCTTGTTAGTTTGGCAGATATGACGCTTAATGTGTCAGAGGCAATGATCGTATCTGGAGCCATTATTTCCGAAGAAAATTTATCCCTTACGGCTCAAAGCTTCACACTGCTTGCGGGCGCCGCCGTTCAGGCGCAGCAACGAGCCCTCATAAATGTATCAGGTTCATTTAATTTATCAGAAGGCAATGAGACGGACGGCACAATTGCTATTTTGCAGGCCACGGATATTCAGATTAATGCGCAGACATTAGAAGCGGGTATTGGCTCGGTCATTGCAGCAAGTGACGCTTTAAATATTGAAGCTACTAATATGACAATAGCTGGCTTGATTGTTGGTAATGCGGTTAATCTGTCGGGCACTAATCTTATTATCAGTACATCTGGAGCTATACAGGGCCAAGACATTGTAGCGTCTCTTAGCAATTCTATTATAGTGAGCGGGCAGATTGCCGGACGCTCAGTGGCCTTATCAGCGCAAAGCGCAGAAATTACGGCTACGGTCCGTAATGAAATTGGCGATATCCTCGAAAACCAAGGCCAAATATTTGCCAGTCAAGAATTGTTCATCGCCTTATCAGGAACTTTAGAAAATCGTGGCCTGCTGAATGTTCTTAACTCTGAAACGGAAAGTGCTGGCCTGTTATCATTAAGTGTAAATAGACTTGATAATTTTGGCCTGATCATTGCTGCGTCAGAAACCGAAATGCTTGATCAAGTCATTAACGAAGGCACTGCTGAGGAGCAAATTGTTCAGGTCACCAGCCGCATTACTGAAACCGCCAATTTATTAATAACGGCGGGGCAGGACATTAATAATGTTGGGACAATACAAGCCTCTGGCGACATAACAATTATGGCTACGAATGTTCTTAACACCGGGCAGATAATTGGCGAAGGGTATGTCACATTAAGTGCCAATAGCTATAGAGATATTCTTGCTGATCTAACGGGGGACACCGGATTATTGTTAGCGGGCGGCCAGTTAATTATGAGCGGGTTGGGTGATATTACCATCGGCGGCGTGCTCAGTGCTGACGGCGGCGCTATAGTGTCTGCGCAGAGGCTCAATGTTCTGTTTGGCGGCGCACTTATTACGCCCGGGCTTCTAAGCTTGACAGCGGAGCAAATCACCCTTGAAGCTGGTAGCGGCGTTGACGTAAATGGCAATGCAGTTCAAGCCCTCATACAGGCTGGTGATCTAAACTTAGAAACAACTAGCTTATCCATTGGCGCAGGCGCGCTTATTATTGCGCTTAATAATTTGGATATCACATTTGCGGATACGGCAGTTCTTAGCGGCGCATTGGTTTCGGGCGGCGACTTTAACCTGACCATTGGCGGGGCAGGCGGGCTGACGCTAGAGCAAACATCTCTATTGCAGGCGGCGGATATTCTTTCCATTACGGCTGGAGATGTGCTTAATGAAGGCACCATAAGCGCAGGCAGTATTCATCTTGTTTTGGGTAATTTAACCAACCGCAGCGCTACAGGAACAGAACTCGGCGAGACAGGTATTATAATTGCCCAAGATAGCCTGAACATTACGCTTTCTGGCCTGCTGGATAATGCGAGCGTTCTTGCGGCCCAAGAAGGTGATTTGGCTTTACTTATTGGCACATTAATAAATCAAACTTCAGGGCAGATTATTGCGGGCAGTGATCTTCGGGTTGCGGGCAGCGGGTTTGACGGCAGCCTGAATGTGGAAGCCCTTGCAGCATCTATACGGGCGGGCAATGAGACAAATATAGGGGCAGATCAGCTGGCTTCACTAAACAATCAAGGCTTGCTGTCTAGCGGCGGTAATTTGGATATTTTCGGAGCGGATATCCGTAATCTCGGCATTATGAGAGCCGGACTAGATTTAGATATATTGGCTGTGTCTAGTGATAATAACTCTGTTGCTGCTCTGGACAATTCGGGCCTTATTATCAGCACTGGCGCGGGGCAATATGTGTTTTTAGGAGACGGTATTAACACGGGCGATATTATCGCGGGGCAATCTGCGCAAGAGGCTATTGGTGAGCAGGCTGCTCTTCCGGAAACAGCCTCAAGCTTATGGGTAAGTGTTGTAAATGGTGATCTCAGTATAGGCCAAGGCGCGCGGCTTAGGGCTATTGGCGATCTCGACATTGATGTCATTACAGGCGAGGTCAGCTTGGCAGCGGCAGATAACACTCTTGGCAGCGAAATCTCTGGGGGGCTTGTTTCTGGCCGCAATGTGATGCTCTCTAGCGCAAATATAACGCTTGAGGACGGAGCCGTATTGCAGGCCGAAACTGTACTGGCGATCAACACTGATAATACGCTTAGCAATGCTGGTGCCGTAATATCGCAAGGGAGCTTAGACGTTAGCGCTTTGGATATTGACAATGCTGGTTTGATACAAGCGGGCAGTGCGGCTAATTTGATTGCCATAAACACCATATTGAACAGCGGGCAAATATTAGCCGGAAGTTTGGATATTAGCGCTGCAGAATTAAACAATGCACTGAGTGGTCTTATTGCGGGTGTTGATAATGTTGACGGTACATTTGGCACAGTGCAAATTGGCGTTAGCGGACATTTTGTCAATGCAGGCGGTGTGTTCACCGAGTCTGGCGCACTTGATTTAAATGTTGGTTCGCTAACCAATCAGGCCAGTGCTTATATTATTGCCGGGAGCCGCGTATTATCAGGTGATAGCGGTGCGCCACTATTGACAGTGAACGCTACGGATCAGCTTATTAACCGTGGCCTAATTCAAAGTGCTGGCGGCGTAACTTTGGGCGCCACATCTTATACGGACCAGCAGAATGTAAATAATGGGCAGCTTACACAAATTGAAGATTCTGAGGGTAATTTAGTCAATGCTGTTGGGGTTGTCTTGGCTGGTAATACGCTAGATTTAATCATGAGCGGGTCCGTTGATATTACGGGCCAAGTGATTTCAGGCGGCGGCGATATTAATTTAAGCGCTCAAACACTCACAGTGTCTGGCAGCGGAGCGGTATTAGCCAGTGAAGGCCAAGCCAATCTTAATGTATTGGGTGTTTTGACATTGCAGGCTTTATTGGACGGGGCTGGGGCATCGCTCTTAGATGTCAATGGAAACCCGCGCGGCGGTGTTCTTCAAGCGGGCACGGTCAATATTACGGCCTCACAATTACTGCTTGAAACGGGAACGCTAATATTTGCGGCTTCCGAGGATGAAAATGCGGTATCAAACCTTAATTTATCTGGTGCGGCAGCGAGCCAAATCTCAGGGGCGTTTGTTGCAAATCATGATTTATCGGTAACGGGTAGCTCTCTATCAATTGGCGCGCAAGGTTTGCTAAATACTGGGCGTGATTTAGATATTGGACTGGGCGGTATTTTATTAAATGCAGGCACAATCATTGGCGGCGATAATTTGGCTCTCAATGTCCAAAGCTTAAACAATGCACAAACAGGAACGATTGCAGCGGATATCATTAGGGTTACCACGCTTGGAAGTTTAGATAATTACGGCCGAATATTAGCAGTAGAACCCTTAGATGAGAACACTGTAGCTAATAATGTTGCGTTAACAATAGGCGGCCTATTGAGACAAGAAGGAATAATCGTTGGCGACACTATCAATATAGATGCTCTGTCTTATACGGGCGGTGTTGATAGTTTTACCCAAGCGGCAAACGGCGATATAATCATCCTTACAAATGGCGGCAGTTTTACCAATAGGGGCACTCTATTTTCTCAAAACGGTAACGTAGATATTATATCAGGCACATTTACCAGTTTGGCAACGGACATAGATGGCGATTTGATCCGTAGCGTCATATCAGGGCTCAATGTTACCATAACGGCTGCTGGAGCCATTAATGTGGACGGCACAATCGTTGGCGAGAACATCACGTTAGGGCGCAGTGCAACAACTTCGAGTATTGATATTACTGTGCTACAAAACGGGTTCTTGCAAGCTGTTGGCGGCGACATTAATGTAAATCTTGGTGCTGGTGATTTTAGTAACCTAGGCACAATAACCGCCGCTGCAAATGATAATAATATCGGCGGTCGTATTACAATTGACGCTCAAAACATTAGTAATGCGAGCTTAAACCCAGATGTAGAGATTGCCCAAAGAGCCGTTATTTCTGGTGTAAATATTACGTTTTCAGCAAACAATGATTTCTCGAATTATGGCCGTATATTTGCCTCGGAAGCTCTTGATGGCAACGGCGCCACTCAAAATTTGGCGGCCAATACTATAGAAATTTTTGCAAACAACAT
The DNA here is from genome assembly GCA_027575025.1 of Scotoplanes globosa. Lineage (NCBI taxonomy): Eukaryota > Metazoa > Echinodermata > Holothuroidea > Elasipodida > Elpidiidae > Scotoplanes > Scotoplanes globosa. Next base: position 5,523 of record JAODAI010247726.1, on the reverse strand, counting down.
ACTGACGAATGATGGCTGGGTTATTGGCGATAGCGTAATATTAGCCGCGAATGTTTTTGATGGCCTAGAAAACAGCCTCATTCAGGCAAGTGCGGGAGATGTAATTTTCACAAGCGTTATTGGCGAGTCTGAAAGCGCATTTTTTAATGCGGGCACAATTAGCGCGCAAAGATTTGGTAATGAGACAAATGGCGGCACAGTAAATATTGCGGCTGACATTATTATCAATGGCGCTCTTCGGGATGGATATTTTGATGCACTCGATGCGGGCGAGACGGGGACACTGTTTACACAGGCAACAATTTCTGGCGTTAATGTAGTTCTGAGCGCAGAGTTTGAACTTTATAACGAGGCAAGAATTCTCGCCATTGAAACATCAGATACAAATGAGGTTCAAAACAATATTGTTTTAAGCTCTAATGGCGCATTTAGAAATAACGGCCTCATTTTAGGTGATGATATACATATCTCTGCAGATTTGTTTTTCCAAACGGCCTTAGGTATAATTTCTGCGTCTGCTGGTAATTTACTAATCGATACTATGGCCGTTGACGGCACTGTTATTGATAATGAAGGCACATTGGCTGCCAGTTTCTTTATTCCAGCAGATGGCGATATCAGTAATATAGATTTAGCCACTGGGAATGTTACTTTAATTGCACGCGAAGTGAGCAATAGAGCCGGGAGCGGACTAATCGCTGCGTCCAATACTTTAAGCTTTGCGCGTGATGAAGGCGAAATTAGCACACAAATATTATTTAATAGCGGCGCGATTAATGTTGGGAATTTTGATTTTACCAATGGTGATCGTTTCATCAATCAAGGCCAGATTGATGTTGCGGGTTCGATTAATATTCGTACCGACATTTTTAGCAATAGCGGTAGTATTGATGCTGCGGTTATCGATATTGAGTTTGATACACTTGGTGCCTCGCTCGGCGCGCTGAACGCCCAGCAGTTATTGCAATTAACGCATAGCGGGACATTAGATGTTAATAACACCTTGGCATCTGGCGGATTGCTTGTCTTGAATGTTGGCGGCTTCAATGTCGGGAATGGGGGCGTTTTACGGGCTAGCGCCATTTTGATCACTGCAATTAATAATAACAATGAAACTGGTTATGGAGGTTTGTTTAGTGTGCGCGGCACCGTAGAAGCTATATCAAATAGCGCGTGCGATATCTGCGCGCAATCAGGTATTGAAACTGGAATTGTCTCTATTGATGGCTTTGAGCACCTTAATGTTACTGAAGGCCGCATACGAAGTGTGGGCTCTGAAAATGGCTATATTTATATTCGCACGGGTTCATTGACACTTGGGGCACTTGGCGAGCTGTCAAGTGATGGTTCCATCTTTATTGATTTGGCAGGCGAAGGTGTTCCCGCTATAGAGAATATTGGTGGGACAAATGTAAATATTGAAGAAAACTTTATAATCACAAACCCTCAACCTAGGCAGACAACATGTGACAATTATGGCACGGCTCGCGATTGTGGGCGTTTAGATTTTATCGATCCTATTCCAACACTGCCAGGAACATACCCTTTCGTGGAAATTTGTTTGGTGCGTTGGGGGGACGGCCCAGGTTGCGTTGAACCAGATGTGATTACCGTGACCGTAACGGGCGGCGGCGGCACGGCGGAGTTTACAGGCGTGGAGTATTCTGTTGAGGCGCTAATAGTGGATAGTGCAGTGCGCCCTGGCAGCCTTAGCGCCTTATCTGGAGAATTAGGGCTTTTACGCAATGCCGGCAGTATTGTAGCAGGCGGCGATATTATTATTGATGCTGATAATGTTGTGTCCAGAGGTTTAGGCGGTATTGCGGCAGGCGGCACACTATTTGCTGAAATTCGTGAGGATTTGGAAACGGTAGCGGGCGGGCTTTCTGCGAGCATTATATCCGTTAATACCCGTTATCTCTACGGCGCAGATATAGACGCATTTGATGCAAGCGATGCCCTATTTCTAACACTGCGCGGCGGTAGCTATAGTTTTGACGCGGCCGTGACGCTCGCTGCGGACACGACTTTGCAAGCGGCAGGGCATATTACGGTTAATGCTGATGTTACAGGGGCAGGGGCTTTGGCTTTAATCTCTGGCGGCAATTATTATCAAAGCGCAGGCGCTGTTAATGCAGGCGGCGATATATTTGTGCAGGCTGAGGGGTATGTCTATAACCGTAATACAATAGAGAGTAGCGGCGGCGATATCACAATTATTGCAGCGCAAGTCTTTAATATACGCGATGGGGCAAGCCAAAGCGTCGCTCAAATTCCGTATTATAAATGTGAAATAATTGGTTTTAATGCACCGGGATGTAAAGGGTATGAAGAGGTGGGAATTCCTGGTAGCTACAGCCCTATCTACAACAGTCCTTCTACAACATCAAACCTCTCCCAAGGCTTGATCCGTTCTGCCAGCGATGTCACGATTGTAACGGGCGAGCTTCTCAACCAAAATGCCGACATCCTTGCCGTACAGGATATTTTGATCTTTGGACCAGACAGCGGCGGCGGTACGCTTTATAATGACGCGGCGACAATTCGCGCTCTTGGTAATGTGATCGTGTCTATTGATGGGGATCTGTTTAATACGGGTATACTGGAAGCAGGCGGCGTTCTAAATATTTCCGCGAATAATATCTTTAATGGTAGCCCAGGCGCATCCCCAAATGGGTCAATTCCTGTCTCCATTGGGTTTGACGGTTTTGATGTGTCGTCCATATTGGATGATTTGGGCATAGACCCAGGCGATTTCACGCCAGACCCAGCCATAGTGCCAAGCACAGGCGAGGCTAATATAGATATTATAGGCACAGGCAATATTGAGACGGACTTTGCCGGTCTCTTTGGCCCTTTCCCAGAAGCTGAACTCTCGCGCGGCAACGCACCTCCAGGGACATTACCAGAAATTGGCGGCAATGCTGTGCGCAGCCCGTTCGTTCAAGACGCGCAGCTTCCAAGTATTAGCGGCGTAAATCAAACGGGGGGCCTGTTTGATGTTCTTATTACTAGATTAGGCAGCGCCATTACGCCAACAGAGCGCCCTGCAGAAAATTCTGCACCTACGCCTGTACCGCGCCCCAGCCCCGCTGGTAAAGCCAGCACTGGCTTTACACCTAATGAGCGGTTTGCCTTAGAGTTAGAGGGCTTTGGTATCAATGCCGTGGAAAATGGTCCAGGGCTTACGCGCCTTACGGCTAGAGAATTTGGCGGCGGATTTACGCCTAGCGTATTGGATCCTAATAATCCTTATAGCGCATCTGACCTCCTAAGCTTGAACGCAAATTCCCAATTGGTTGGTGATTTTATTGTTCCCGGCCCCAATAAAGTTCCAGAAGTTCCAGTCTCAGAAGTCTTGGGCAGCGACTTTGATGCGCTTGCTACGAACACTGATATTGGCACCATTGATACAAACGGCAAAACTGCCCCGCTTCCAGAAGATATTAACGGCGCCAATAACACTCTGCCTAATGTACAGCCGTTCTTGGATCTTATCGCATCTTTGAATACTGACGAAATAGGTACTGCCCAGCTGGTTGATACGGCAGATCTAGGTCTGCTCGCCGCAATCGGTGCACTAACAGACGCGCAGATTACCGCGCTTGCCAATGAAAGCTTTGACGCGGGGCTTAGAGCCGCGCTCGAAGAAGAAGAGCTTCGCCGCCAATACGCCGGCTATGTGCAAAGCGGGGTCAATCTCGCGGATCTATTTGGCCTGACGCCCGGCCAGAGACCAGGCGCAGCCCAGCTCGCCAGTCTTGATACGCCTGTAATTTTGATGATTGACGACGGCACAGGCACTCTCGAAGCCCAGCTGTTTATGCCAAGCGGCAGCGCACTGGATACAGTACGGCGCGCACCAAGCGCGTTTATCGGCAATGATATTTATCTAACGGCGCAGGGCAGCCTTATCAATAGGGGCGCGATTGTTGCCAATACAAATCTGCTCATCGAAGCAAATTATGTTGAAAATCTAGGCCTTGGCATTAATGAGCAGCGCGACCGTTTCCGTAATTTTGCTGGCACGATATCAGGCACCGTTGTTCAAATTACATCGGACACAGATATTATAAACATTGGCGGGTCAATACGCGGCGCTGATTATGTCAGCCTTGTGGCGGGCGGTGATATTATCAACCGCGCCGTTGATGTGTTCTTCACACTGGATTCCAGTAATGGATGCCGTGGTCGTTCATGCGGAACGCAGGTGCGGGATTTTGCTCTGGCCGAGATCAGCAGCGGTGGTGAGCTTTACCTGGACGCAGGCCACGACATCATTAACACCGCCTCTTATATCGGCGCATTTGGCACGGCCACGCTTGTGGCGGGTCATGATATTATCAATGAGGCGCTGACCACTGACTATGTGTTGCGGGACTATACGAGAAAAGGCTTCCTGTCCAAGAAAGTTGATTACGCCGAAGCGGCGATCATCGCCTCTGGCATTATTGAAAGTGTTGCAGGCGATGTGATCCTGTCGGCTGGCCGCGACATTAATATAACTGGTTCAAGAGTTCAGGCCCTATCGGCGGATAGCCTGACCTATGCACAGGCGGGGCGCGATATTAACTTGGACGCCATCACTATAGAGCTTAGATTTAAAACCCAGAAAAAAGGTCTGTTTACGGGCGGGGCTCTGTTCTCCAACAACAAGAAAAAATGGAATGATTTTGACGTTGCCATAGCCGAAGTCACGGGCTTTGATGTGGAACTGGACGCCGAACGCGATATCGTATCAAACGGTGCCTATGTCGCGGCAGCTAATAATTTAACCCTGTCTGCGGGCCGCGATATAATCTCCAATGCGATTACGCTGGAAAAATACTACGAGGAGAAAACATTTACCCTGTCCGTTTCCTTCCCCGGCTCCAATATCTTGATCGCCGCCATTGAAGGTGATCTGGACGGGGTTGGGCGCGCTTTCTTAAACGCCAACCCGTTCACCCAATCGGTTCTGGCTCTGGCCGAAAGCGACACCGGCTTTGAAGCGGCGTTTAACGGGCTGAATGCCATTACGCGCGGCGTGGATGTGCGCGCACAGCAATATGACGCGCTGACTGCGGACGGCGGGCCGTCCAGCGGCGGGACATATGACTTTGGTGCCGCTAGCCAAAACCTCCAAGATCAATTTAATCCGTTCTCTGGTTTTGACACAGGACGTTCTTCTACCGATGCCCAAGGCAATCCCGTTGAAGGCACGGGTACACGCGGATTTCTCTCTAATTTCACTTTCTCCCTTTCCTCCCAACAATCCAGTGATGACTGGACGGAGAGCCTGAGTTCTAGTTTTAGTGCGGGCGGTGATTTTACGGCGAGTGCGGGGCGGGATATTAATTTGTCGGGTGGGGCGCTTGTTGATGTGGGCGGTAATGCGGCCATATCTGCGGGGCGGGATATTATATTGGCGGCGGCGCGTAACACGTCCAGCTCGACAAGTTCCGGTTGGGGCGCGACATTTGGTCTGCGCACTGAAGGGGTTGAAATTGGTGGGTCGGTTAATTCGGCTAGTTCCAGCGGGGT